>CALNHX010003764.1:0-142224 GCA_940337035.1 Agriotes lineatus | reverse complement strand
AGTGTTTAACGTAGATATTAGTACCTGATCAGTTCCTTAGATTTAACAATTCATTTATTCATACTCATAAATAAATATTTTAAGAACTTTAATTTCCGCTTTGCGCTTTAATATGCATCTATGCAGTCAAAATTATCTCCCAGATATTAAAAAAGGCGTATAGTAAATTTAAAGTGCCTCATTAAACAAAAAAAGGTGTGGTGTCGTATACGACACCACATATGCGTTAATGTAACTTTCTTAGATGTATGCGTTCTAGGGTTAAGAGTGGCTGGCTTCTGATTGTGTATTATATTCAAGCTTAGTATTACCACTGCTATAAAGTGGTCCGAAGACAGATCTAGATTTTTCCCTGCTTATAAGTAACCTGCAGGAATACCTTTTATTCAATTACTTTGGGTACTTTATGTATTGTTATGTAATGTTAGACGCCACGTCAATGTACTATTAGGCAAACACTCCCAAAACTCAGGGCACTTATATTAAATTTTAAAAATGCAAAACTTGCCTGTCAGTATCTTAGGCTAACTAAAATGAAACGTATTTATTACTCTCCAATAAAATTATTAATTGCCCCGTTCTCTATTTTATCAAATTGCAATAATCCTATGGGCTTGCTCTGGCAAAACACAAAACTGATATCTCAGGTTAGGTTCAAATTTGAATTTTACATTAAAAGAATTCTGTAGAATATTTAACTCAGAGTAGTTCAAATACTCAAAATTTCAGTACAACTGCTCTACTCGCTTCAATAACTCATAACCTCACAAAATTGACTTACACCACAAAAGGTTCGCGGGTGCATACAACGTTCTATTTTGATATTCAAAAGGGAAATTTGCAAGGAAACCACAGGTAAACTGAATCGAATCTCCCGCCTAGCAACATCTAACTTGGTTTTGTTTCAGGTTGTGACGTAAAAACGACGCGCTACTATCTTTTGTCTTGGCTTCCTGTGAAAACTGCTAATCTTGGAATAAATTGCATTTTCTAGTGACGCCACGGAATTTTAATGAACTTGGATTTAACTGGATGCTCGGAAACACGATGAATCTCTTCAGCAAGGTGTGTTCTTGAAGTCCACTGTCTTTCTGGACTCCAACCACATAAAAACCTGCCAAATCGTACCTTTTAAAATATCGCCGACCTCGCCTCTGGAGCCGCTGCATGTGACGCCAACGCTCTTATTTGCTGGAAGTCGCTTCCTTGGCACCAAATCTTCTTCCTAACCTGTAGGACTTGAGATCCATGGCTTCTGATGTTGGAATGGACTGGTATCGCAGTTTAATAACACTTCCACTTATGCGTGGTGACTTGTAGAATAACTTTGTACACTTTTTAGACTTTGCAAATAACTTTTATTATATAAAAACACCAAAAATCAGAAGAATCTTTGCCCACAAGTTGACATTACAGGAATTATTTTCTTTTTTTTAACAAAAAAGATCGTGTTACCTAGTAACCGCGATCTAATATTGTTCAAAGGAAATAAGTTTTGGTTACAATTTCACATAAAAGAATAAAATTTGATTAACATGTTTGTTGCTTAAAACTAGAAATTGTCTTTATTTGTTATACATAAAAATTATCCTTTCTTGTCACATAAACTGTTATTTATCACTGCTCTGCTATGAACACTTAGTTTTAAATTGCACTGGCACTTGAGTTCAATTTTAATCACGTCAATAATTATTCTTCATATCATTTGCCCTCGTTCTGCATTGCTCTTTGCAAATTCTACCTTATCTTGCTTTGATTTCCGTCTACCTTTCAGCTTGCTTGCTTTTCACTGGCCCGTACGTTTATTAATAACTCTACACTCATATTCATTATGCACATAACCAACCTTTTCCATTATTTACTTACATTTGGTCCAGCTTCAAATATGCTCAAACCTATCATATTACTTACATTATATTAGCCATCTAAAATCTTTCATTTACTCAAATTTCAAATTCAATCCTTCCGAAACCTGATTTTCTTATCCTAGCCTTGATCCCTCTAATTATGCTTCTTGCATCTCATTTCCAATGCATTTAATAACTTCAACTACTGTCTAGATTGCAATTAAATAAAATATTTCAACTCTGTGCTTTAATTGACTTTGTTCCATATTTCCCTATGCATACAGAATTAAATTCACAAGTTCACACCATCAGACATTAAGTTACGTTTATCGCTGACCAATTTCAAGTTTTCTGAGTATTGGTTACTGAACTACTAAAAGAAATAAATATTTGTTTACTTAATTTAATTTTCTTGAAATTTGCATGATTGCTCTAAAATGTAATTTTAGCATCTATTTCT
The DNA here is from genome assembly GCA_940337035.1 of Agriotes lineatus. NCBI lineage: Eukaryota > Metazoa > Arthropoda > Insecta > Coleoptera > Elateridae > Agriotes > Agriotes lineatus. The sequence continues at coordinate 139,917 of CALNHX010003764.1, read as the reverse complement.
TCAACTATTTGTCAATTTTAAGTTTAACCCGTGCAGGTTAAATGGTAGAATAGCTGATCATTACTAGATGACCAAGATGAATTTTGCCTGCAAATTAAAATTTCGTTTATATGCATTTATGGTTATTTATGTATTAATAAAGACACCATTATTATTATTATTAAGTTTTTTACTACCTGGATAATGCAATTGATCTAAAATCATAACTACCTTACTTGTTCAACCATTTACCTCATTGAAGTTTTTCGTTTGCATGAATCACAAACATAAAATCTCTAAAATACTCCTCGAGTAGTATAACCAATTACACAATTCATTTTTATATTAAATTCTAGAGTAGATTTTAGATACTGCATTTTTAAAATTATTAAAAACACTTATTTGTCTTGAAAGCTGTCATTTAAGTGTCATTTTGGGCATGTAGCGCCAAAATTGGCATTTTCTCAGAAATGGAAAACATACGTAGAATTACAAAAAATGCCCAGGCCATATAAAGTGATGTTAGTCTCACAATTCAACAGGTTGTGTTGGTAACACTATACTGTAATGATCCCCCACAAATTATGTAAAAATAAATAATAAGATAAATAAATAAGGACGTATCACACTATTTACAAATTAAATGGTTTTAATAATAGAATTCTGTCAATCTCAGGGCTTATTAAAATGATGTAATTACCTGCTAAATAAATGGATTATTGCTCTTATGTATCTTATTTATTTGCAATTAATTTAATTAAAGCTCCGGTCTAGCATGAATAAAACTCTTATCACAGGGGTAGGTTCAACAACTTGTACCTCAAATACTTTTCATTTGTGTATGACAAATTCACTAGTATGGCAGACGCTTGAATTTCTATTTGACAGCTCTAACCTCAAATTGACTGCAAACACAAAGAGGATCTGCACGTATAACAACTTTGCATAATTTGAATTCAAAAACCGTAATGGGAAAATCACATCAGGTAAATATTATGCAAATTATGTGACGTAATTTCCGGCTAGCCTGGTATTGTTTCAGTGACGTAAACCGACGCTCGATGTGCATTTGTTTAATTTGCAACCAAATCGCCAAATGTCTGCATCTACTAGGGACACCACCTCGATTACCCAAATCTGGATGAATCTCTGCAGCTGGAACCACGATTACGATCTCGTACTATGTGTGATCTTAACGAAACACAAATTTTCTGAGCCTACTGAAATGGGTTCTCTGTGAATTTTTACCTTGAACGGCGAGCTTGGTACGCTGGATAGATTTTCTAGTGACGCCACGGCAATTACACACTTGGTGACAGCTCTATACTCCAAATGTCTACACCCAGGCACTTATGAAGGTCTACTCCAAGCGTAGCACATACGATTCTTGCTGGCCGATACCTTCAAGTAGTCGAAAAGGGGCTCCGAAGTTGATCGCACTTGGGCAACTCTTGCAGCTGGCTATTCCTTTATCACAACGAAAATTACTCTCATATATGCTCTGCACGCTGGTGAATATGAACAACACTTTTTGGCTGATACAAATAACTTTTTTATTAATAATTTTACACTAAAACTGGGAGCACTTCTTGCACCCAACATAAAAGTTACAAGCTTGTTTTCGATATTAAACAATTGACTGTCTCGTATCCTAGTAACCTAGATTTACAATTGTTTTTATGAAAAGAGTTTTGATATTCTGTTTTTACTTATGAACTAGTTTTGATATACTGTTTCTGCTTAAATACTAAACTGTCTTTTCTTGGAAATTGTTACTTTTACACTTTAAATCTCTGCTTTTTAATCACTTCAGTTTTAAATGCACTGTTTTCACATGTTTATTTTAGCACTGCACCATGTCTATGTTCTTTGATAGGTAGCCTAATTGCTCTTTGCAATCTCTACGTCCTCGTACTGCTTTGCACTGTTTCTTTACCCTTCAGTTGTCTTGTCATTTGCTGGTGATACAATTTTTAATCATAACGCTCATAATTTTCGTACTTATATTAAGATTCATATCATTGTATTGATTTCACCAAACTCAAATCTGTCAACTACATAAATTAAGCTGCGTTTGCTATTCCTAACATCAATTATTAATAAAACGCCGAACGTAACCCTCTTGATTCTGCCTTATCTAATGCCAACCTTTCTGAATCAACTTATAATTATTGCTACTCATCTTAAGTGCATTTATTAGTGTAAAATTACAGACTTTCTTGCAATGAATAAAATATTTATTCTGTGCTCATTTTGAAATTTATTACTTTTCGTGTTAGTTAGGCAACCAGAATTGTTGTGGGCAGTAAACCATTGCAATATATATGCAAGGCCTGCACAGAATCATACATGGAATGAATGCAGTATGCAAGGTGCTCATTTTAAACTTTGACCCTGAAATTCTGTAATAGACAAACATACAGTGCAGATGGTTTACGCATACGAAGTAGCAGGTACCTTAGACACCAACTGCTGCGGTGCTTAGAATTTTGCTAAGACTAAGGCGTTCTAACCCTATCAAGGGATCTTTTACATGTTACACACTGAGCTACCGAACCCGACAAACTATCATTTTGTTCTGTTTATTCGTTATGGACAAGAAAACAAAGTATTGCTATAATTATGATCAGAGCAATCATATTTCAGTTATTAAAATTTCAGGTTTGGTGTTTTAAAATGGGCATCGACAACAAAATCGAGATCGAACAAAATTGAAACCCATTTGACCACGGAATATAGACAACCCATTTAACACCGTTGGCCACCATGTTTACAAAATTATACCCGGCAAGTAAGTAGCAGTAGTATACCACATATTAAACAATCGAAATGTTATAGGAAGTTACTCAACCAAAACAATTCAAAAGGTAACTTAGCTCTGAATAGAAGTGATGTTGATGCAAAGGAAATAAACTCTCAAAAGTTGCCCGGCTTAGAGGGACAGAAACAACTATTAAAAAAAAAACAATACCTGCAATACATCTTCCTTTTCTTTTATTTTTTCCTGCTGCGTAGCAGTAACTGCATTTTGTGTGCTGGGTGGAGACACAGTAGGTAGAGGTGGTGGTCCACTAGGCAGAGGTGGCATACTATTTCCTTGATTACTTAATAACGAAGTATTAGGAATACCAGAACCGCTTGGCAAAGGAGGCATAGCAGGTAATGGTGGAGGTATATTTGTTGGTATATTGGGTACAGACAAATTTGGAATCGACATGGCCATGCTACTTGAATGTGACATATTTTGAACTGGAGGTGGCATAGTGGACATGGAATGCGTCATATTCGGTGGTACATGTGGCATGTTCGGTACCGGATGCGGCATGTTTGGTGGTGGATGCGACATTGGCGATATGGTTTGGTTTGGGTGATGCATATTCGGAAGCAAAGTTGTTATATTGGGAGGTGGATGTGAAACATCCAACGGAGGAATGGACATGTTTGGAGTCACGTTGGGTATATGTGGAGATGCATGAGTCATGTTTGGAGGAGCGGTCGACATATTTGGTGGTGTATGAGACATATTTGGTGGTACATGGGACATATTGGGAAGTGCAAGACACATGTTTGGTGGCGCATGAGACATGTTTGGTGGTGCATGGGACATATTTGGAGGTGCATGTGACATTGGGGGTATATGAGGCATATTAGGGAGGGGGATATTAGGAGGCATGTTGGATAAATTTGGATTTGGATGAGGCATTTGGGGTGGCATAGATCCATTTGGCATATTCGGTGATGGTAACGGTATGCCTGGCATATTAGGTACTGAAACAAAATAGTTAGCAACAGATACAATACTAGCTAGTAGAAGATCATCACCAGCCGCATTATATGAGTAATGCATTCCAAAACGTGGTTGCATGGTGGGATTTATCAGATTCATACCAACTGGATAATTTTGCCACTGTCCAGTTTGAGGATTCCAAATACATTGATAATTTCTACTAGGATCAAATGGGGCTGCAAATCTAGCATCAGTACCCATGGCTATACATTGAAGTTCATGCTGCCTCCACATATCTCTCTGTTTAAGTCTTCTTTCCACTTCTTCTTGTTCAACCTGCATTGCAAATAATTTTCGCCGCTCATGCTTGTTAATTTTTGGAAACGGAATACCAGATCTATCGTCTGCCTTCAGACTTTTTCGTGAACGTTCTGCAGAATCGACTTTATCAGTAGTTCTATGTCTCTGCAGCGATCTATAGCGACTTGCACTCTTTCTTTCAGAGTCATGTTCTAACCCAGCTTTGTATCCACGATCGGCTTCCCTTTCATGTTCCTTCATTTGTTCTATTCGTTCTTTCTTTGGTATTCTAAACACCTCTTTCAAACCGGACCATTCCTCCAATAACTTAAGAGCCAATGCTATAATCTCGGTTTCGTAATCTCGATCGTCTTGTTTGGGCTCTTCGGGTTTTTTTTGTTCTTTTACCTCAATTATATTGTCCTCTTCATTAAATGCAATGGGGGAAATGTCCATGTCATCATCGAACATGTCAATGATATCCTGTACGAGTCTTTTACTTTCTTCACGTTCGATCCAGCGATTTTTCAAACGAATATTTTCAATGTCCATGCCTACAGATTTTCGAATTTCCACGATTTCATCAACTCCTTCTTTATAGTCAGTATCAATATTCATGATTTCAATAGTGGACATTTCTGTTTGTTCTACAACCTGTTCTTCTTTAATTTCCGACTGCACTTCTTCAGATTTCAGATTGTCATTAGCTCGAATACTGCTGCTATTACTTATTTCTACTGGAACAGGATCAATTTCAATTTTCGGAGAATTGCTTTCAGAATCTAAGCCGGTAGGCAGTTCCTCCAGTTTAATTGACCACTTTTCTACAGTCGGTAAAACTTTGCTATCTTGTAACATTGTTTTATTGGGTATTGGCAAAGTGGCTAATGTTTGCAATAACTCCAGCCTAAAAATTAACAATACTGTACAAGATGTTCATATTTATTTGCGTACATATTTCATGTGTCTGCAGGCTAGCTCCATAACCTATTGTAGTTTTTTGTGTTAACAGTGTTGTTTTCTAATAATTATCATTTGGAAAATAATAAATTGACTTTCAGTATAACTAAAACGTAAGCTAATAGCAATTTCAATTCAAAATCATATTTAGAGCTTGCTAATAGCTTTCTAGGGATTATAATTTTAGGGTTTCTAATCAGTTACTGTGCGGTTACCTTAAAGACTCTTGTTTCTTATCAGTTTTACACAACTGTTGAGCATCATTCATCCAACCATGAATAAGCCGCAGCCCATGATAATCCAAAAATAGCCTGCGGCATGGAAATTCTCCACGGCGCAAAACTCTTAGCAGTATTGTTCTTTGCGATGCTTCATTTGCACGAACCATGAGACGACTTAATTTCAATGTTTGAGCTTGATTTTTAAGACCTGTGGTAATCAACATTTCTATTTCTTCATCAACCTAAAAATAGTATCATTAATAACGTTCTAATCAAAGTAACCCATAACACATACATCGACATCGTCAAATATATCTTTACGCACTTTCAACACTTTACGTTTAATTATCTTGCGTTTCTCTTTTTTAACTGGCGGCTGTACTTCAACTTCAACTACAGGGGGAACTGAAGCTATTATAACTTCGGTTCCTTCTGCAGGAACTTCAATCTCTACCGGGGGCTTCTCCTGCACCTCTTCTGCAACTTGTATTGGCTGCAGGACAGGTTGTTCTGGTTTCACGTAGATTTCTTCTTCAATCTCTTCTTCCTCTTCTTCCTCCTCCTCCTCTTCCTCTTCCTCCTCAGGTTCTTCTCCGAGCCAACCTCTACATGTATTTGCTTCACAAAAACATTTTTGTGCTTCTTTTCTAGTAAGCAGAAAAACAATTATTTAGCATATTCATAAGTGCATTTTATGGATGTCCGATTACCCATATCGCTGAAATTGATAATCAAATGTGATTTCTTCTCCTGCTACAATAGTTCGTTTACTGAAAAACCCTATTCGCAGTTCTCCATTCACTGTCCACTTTTGAGTTTCAGCATTTGGTTCACAGGAATGATTAATGAATCGTGAGATATTACCTACAAATAAAAATGTTATTTAGGTGCAAAATATCAGACTAGCAGCAGATTTCTCTTTCAAAACCATAATGTGACATCAAAACAAATAACCCAGCTAGTGCCACCACGGGGCCGGAACCCTGGCCACATAACAAAATAGCCAATTAAACCAAAAAATGCTTTTGCCTTTGAAAGATACAGTACCAAATTACGAGCTATAAACTCACTAGCTGCAAAATGACCTCAGTTTTAAAACTTTGGATGGAGGACAACTGCTTTTTCTATCAAAACTGGGCCGCTCATAAGAGTTCGGGCTTATTCTCTCTTATAACAGCAAAGTAGTGTACTATTGTCTCACAGCTGAGCGGCCAGCTAAACCGACGGCTGGTTGAACAGAGGCTGATTAAGGGGGCGTCCACTGTATTAATTTTATTCGACGAACGTCAAAAGAGAGTGACATTTTGCGCTTCGCTATCAATGCACGAAGTTTGCCAATTTTTAACGTGGTAAAAAATAGGATATTTATTTACGGTACCACTGACGACGTGAAAAAAGGTATTTTATGCACTAGAGCACCCAACATTTTAGCGCACTACGGCGATATTCTTGTTCGATGGTTGTAGAAAAAATATTGTTTTTTCACGTCTGGAAGCAAAACAGGGTTTCTACAATACCAAAATCGTGACAGAAATAATGAATTATTCCCTAGAGGAGAGAAATTTACCTAGGGAGTTTTCATTATGACTGAGCAACAAGAGCTCACAATTATGTCAAATTTGGGGTTAGCAGTCAGTTTGTGCCAAAACTGATGCAAAACCTAACCTGATAACCTGGAATTTGACATAGACTTACAGTGCCACCAACTCTAAAATTTACCAAAGGCTACTAATTTTAAAATAATTGTAACTAAATGTCAATAAATTACGTTTTAAAAAAACAGGTTTGTAGTTTTAAATCTTCCTGCAACGTGAAAAAAATAGTACATGCAATTCAGAGAGACTGCTATTTTGCTTCAGTTGCACAATTGCAATTGCACCACAGCAAAATACCGCATTTCACTCCCTCATTGCATTGTATTAGGAGCGCAAAATGTTTTAGAGTGTTCGAATGACTTTTTTGACTCTGCTATTGCCTCGTCAAAAGAAGTAACATTCTCACACTCTAAAATCATTAATTTCACGCAGTTAATGCAAAAGTAACATATTCCATACTAATCAGTACTATTAATATACTCATAACTCCCTTGGGAGTTGTACTAGGTAGTTATGAATTCTTAACTCCCTCCAATGTAGCATCAGAATAAGGTCAAAATTATACCGATTCGGAGTCACTATTCATCTTTAGTAAAATAGATGAAATGGAAGAAATTTGAAAAAAAGACATGTCGATTAATAAAATTAATTTTAAAATTTTATGTTTCTAATTTGTCCGATTATATTTTTTGTGTAAGTTATTGAGATAAGGGTAATAGAACCTAAATTAAACCTAAAACAGTTGAGCCGAAAACTGAAAATACAAAAAAACCATCGGATATGCAGTATACCAAGCAGTCACAACAATTAATTTGAATATTATGCGTTTTTTTTATGAAGAGTACAATATTAATAATAGTAAACCAACAGTTAACCCTTCCAACGTTGTTCGCCGTACTTCTCTTGCGTTAAAGGTCTCGGAGAGCACAATTTATAAATTAAAGGACGGGAAACAGTGCGACACATTACTTGCCAAAAATATAAGCCAGAAAGTGAAGAATGTAGAAACGGAAATCGACGAAGCAGTCAAGAACGCCATCAGGGAAAGCCTAAAGAAACGCTTGCTTGAAGAATCTGGAGATTTTTCATATTCAGCTTTTCCCTAAATAGCTAATGCAAGGAAATAGGCTTCAAATGGCAAAAATCAAGCAATAGGTTCTATAACAGAATATGCATGAACAGACATTGATTAATTAAAATTAAGCAAGTTCTTCTGATGATTGTGTATAGGTCTCCAGCTCAAGCATACCAAATTTTTAAGACAACTTGATGATATTATGGAAGATGAATTAATGTTTGGTAATGAACAGGTTTATGTGATGGGTGACTTTAATATTGATTTTCATAAGAGTAGTTTTTATGAATCAAAAACTATTAAACAGTTAAGAAGACTAAATCTTAAACAGGTGGTCGCAGAATGTACAAGAATAACAAAAGACTCTGAAACTCTTATAGATCCAGTGTTTACTAATGATGGAGACATTAAAACAAAAGTCATAAGAACGCCAAAATTTTCCGATCATGATATAGTGCAAATTACTACGAGGCATAACGTAACCCAGTTAAATGATAAATATAAACAAATTAAGTGCAGAAGTAAAAAGAAGATTGAGAAAGCTGATCTTCAACATCACCTGAATAATTGTAACTGGAGTGAGGGGAATACTGATCACTTAGTGCAAGTTCTCTACGATAACGTTACAGAATCTTTGGATAAAGTAGCTCCAATAGAAACATTAAATATCCGAACGGGCAGTAAATGGTTTGATGAAGAGATTCGAGAGGCATCAAATAAAAGAGATAGATTGTATAAGAAGTATCTGTTGCAGAATACCATGGAAAACTGGAATGAAGTACTTGTATTACAAGGGCGTAATTGAAAACTGCAAGAGTGATGGAAAGAGAATGTGGAAAGGCATTAAGGAAGTATTGAATGATGGGAAATCACAAACGCAACTCAATAATGTTTATTTTGATAATGTTAATGTACAAACAGATAGCGAAATTGCAGAAAAATTTAATATCTATTTTACAAAAAGCGTAGAAAATATAATAGAAGTAGATGAGTTACCACAGACGCATATTAGTTGTAATGTCCCGAATAATACTGTGCTCCTAAAAAAATTTAATAAAATGAATGACCACGATTTTATAAATATAGTCAATGAAATAAAAAAGGATGGGTCTGCGAATATAACTGATAAAAATATTATAAAGGCTGGTGGATGTAAATTAAGAAAAGAGATCGTTAAGGTTATTAATGAATCTATAGAAGAATCTAAAGTCCCCAGTCTGTGGAAAAATTCAGTTATAACCCCAGTACCTAAAGTAAAAAATACGAAAAAATGTGAAGAATATAGGCCAATAAACACTTTACCTTTACCCGAAAAAATTATGGAAATGCACGTAAAAAAGCAGTTGTTACAGCATTTAGCAGATAATAATATACTGATAGAAAACCAATCAGGATTCCGGGATCACCATTCATGTGAAACATCTATTCAGTTAGTTATTTCTAAATGGAGAGAGTTGATAGAACAAAATGAAATTGTATTGGCTGTCTTTGTAGATTTTAAAAGGGCGTTTGAAACCATCAACAGAGATGTTATGATACAAAAACTTAAAAAATATGGAGTGGTTGAAGAAGCAAATAAATGGTTTGAAGACTATCTACATGACAGACATCAGCAAGTGAAAGTGGACAGTTATGTGTCAAGTAAACTAGAAGTGAAATTCGGTGTGCCTCAGGGATCCGTCTTAGGTCCTCTTCTGTTTATATTGTATATAAACGACATAGCATCGTGTTTTGAAGAAAACACAATAATTAATTTGTTTGCGGATGATACAGTGATCTCTGTTTATGGAAAGTCAATTGAGGAAGTACTGGCTAAGATGCAGACAATTAAGTCATTTTGAGGAGTGGTTAAGAAACAACTTTCTGTTTGTAAATACAAAAAAAACTAATGTTATGGTATTTGGAACTAATGTAAATGTAATACTTATAACTAAATTAAAACTTCTGAACAATGAATTAAATTATGTTTTGGATTGTAAATATCTAGGTTTAATTATAGACAACAAATTGAAGTTTAATAAGCATATTGAATATGTGATAGACAAAATTAGTAAACGTGTAAATTACTTCTATAGAATTAGGGATAGCTTATCTATGTTCTCAAGATTAACTGTGTATAAGTCAATTATAGCCCCACATTTTGAATATTGTTCGACCATTTTATATTATTGTAATGAGACAGAAAAGAGAGCTCTCCAAAAACAACAAAATAGGGCAATGAGAATTATTTTAAGGGTAAATAAATATACACGGATTAATAATATGTTGGAATGTTTACAGTTTATGAGTATTAAACAGAGATTAATTTTCACTTATAATACCATGAGTAGTCAAAGTTGTGTCGACTATTTTTGCGGTGGTGTCACGAATGTCCATTGCGCTTGGTACGATTAGGACGAGTGCGATAGCACGAGTCCTAATCCCAAGCGCAATGGACATGAGTAGTGATACCACCGCAAAAATAATCTACTTAACTTTGACTAAGAATGGTATTCGAGGGACTATTTAATGAACCAAACTCCTTTTTCAAATTAATTTTTAGTAAATCTAGCAACAAACTACGCAATTTCTATAGTAAAAGAACACTAATATTGACTTTTTCTAATAAAAATCACATTTGTTTAAAATAGTCACTTGAATACCTTCTAGGAAGATATATCCACTGATATTTTTTTGATTGGTCAAGAAACGTCAGAATTCTTAATTTTTATTGGTCACTTTTTGACAGATGACCGGTGAATTGAATAGTCAATAATATATTTATATTTAAAATGATACATAAGATGCTACCAACATATATGTCAAATAAAATTAAGTTTGTAAATGATGTACATAGTTATAATACTAGAACAGCAACCAATATTTACGTACCTTCTGTAGAAAAAGCAGTAACCAAGCAATCGCTTTTTCATTATGGTTTAGTTCTGTACAATGACCTGCCACTACATATGCGTGCTATTAATAATATTAAGGAGTTTAGGAGAAATATTGTGCAATATGTTAAAAGTAGTTTCTAAATGTACCTGATAAAATTTATTTTTTTTGTTCTTTTTGGATAGGTTTTTGTTTTTGTTTATTGTGTATTTTGTTATATGTTGTTGAAAATATGTAGCAGAGACTTGCTAATAAACTGTTACTACTACTACTACTATTGACAAATTGGTGTAAAATTTGCTCTACACAGCAGGTTTTTAATGTAGCAGTCGACGTATCTTTATTATATTTACGTTTTACCACTCGTTATGTTTTCTTTAACATATAAAATTAGTTTAATTTCGTATAAGAGAAAAAAACTCGCATCTTGTTTTAGAAATTGGCAGATGTTATGATGTTAAATATGGCGGATAGTGATGACGCAAATTCAGATTATTCTGCGAAAAACAGTGAAATAACAAATAATATAAGTGATGAACTATACAAGTGTTGTGCTAAAAAGTGCCAAACATGCGTATGCATAAACTGCCATGCAGTATTTCACAGAAGCTGTGCTGCAAGGCAAACAAACATCAAAATACTACAAGGAAACAAGGTTATGTGTTGCACTATTAAGCAGAAGGAACAAACATCGAACGATTCACTAGTAAGTAAATTACAATTAGAAAATGAGCTCCTAAAGAGGTTAATAACTGAAATGGAAGACAAAAATAGTGTACTACGAGAAAATAACCTATTATTACTTGATAAATTACAAACATCTCAAGCAAAGTCCCAAACCCCAGCTAGTAAAACTCAAGCAAACTATAAGGCTGCCCTCTCACAATCAATAGTCAAAACACCAACTTTAGCCATTCCAAAGTACACCAACACAAAGCAGTACTCTACTATTCATCAAAGTTACGAACCAACTCAAAGTAACTCGAGATTGCAAAATGAAACTGTAATGTTGAATGTACATGATAACATGCAGCAGCACAAGATGGTAACACACAACAATGAGAATAAATACCAAAGACATGAACTAAACCACAATGACACAAAGCCATACAATCAAACCCAACCTTCGCTATTAAATGTGGATAATGAGGATCAATTCAAAGAAGTAATATACAAAAACAAGAATAAATGGAAAAAGACCCCAATTGGCGAGGCTGAAATAACAGAAGACGAAAAGAACACTGGATTTTCCGGACGAGAAAAGAAAATAAATGCAAATAGGAAAATATGGCTCTTTATATCAAGAGTGAAACAACATGTAACAAACAACACCATTGAAGAATACATAGCAAAGAAATTAAGTTGTGAAAAATCCAATATATCAATCAAAACACTAGAAACACGGACCAATATACGCGACAACAAATGCTTTATGATTGGCATTGAACCAACCTACATGGAAGAGGTATATAAGAAGAACTTCTGGCCAAAAGGGGTAGCATACGAACGCTTCAACTTCTTAAGAGGTAGGTTTTTTAGACATGAAAAACCAATACACATTAAAAATGTAATAAAAATGTAAAGTTTGAAAAAAATTGTTATAGCCGTTTTTGGAAAAATCGAAACAAACTGATAAATCACAAGAATAAACACCTACTTCCGGTTATGTGATTTTCTTCGAAAGCTTGCTGTCTCATCTACATAGTACATAAAACTTATATATGAAGTTTCAATACCATATTCTTTTCATTTTTGAGATATTCTGTTCACAGACAGACAGACAGACAGACAGACAGACAGACCAATGAAAAAAAAAATGTTTTTTGGGATCAGGGGACTCTAAAACATGAAAATCTGTTGAAAACTCAATTTCGAATTTTTGGGGTGAATCCAATACTTCCTTTATCGTAAAAGGAAGTAAAAGTAATTCTTCAAATGCAGTATCAGTAGAATAAAGACCTATTGTTTTGAATTTAATGTAAATATGAATGGTGTATCTTATAGATTTATAGTTTTAAAATTGTTCTTGAAAGAGATTTTGAGCTCCCAAGAATTCGTAGTTGAAGACAAAGTAATATTTTCAGGCAGGTATTTTTTGGATAGCTCACACATTCTCTCTAAAATAGAATGTGATATGCAGTTAATCGTAGGTATTATTCTTATAAATTTGGAAAATGTTTCTAGGTGGTAATAGTAATGGAAGTATTTTGTTCTGTATACTATTATAAGGCTGCAGTTTATGTATAATTAACTGTTGTAAGATTTTGAAAATTAAAATGTAAAAGTTCTTTGTTTTATTGGACACCCATCTGTAAATGTAGTAATTAAAAATGTACCAAAAAAGTGCTGGCACTGCAGTGTGACTAATCGTCTTGTTGTTTTCGCCGTTTATCTGTATTTAAATAAATATAAAAAATAAAAATTGTTAGCACATCCGTGGTTTGCAGGATCAGTACCATAATTTAGCTTTCAAACCATTTCCTTCGTAAAACTTGATTTGAGGGAAATTAATAACAAGATCTCCAATCTGTACATTTGCAGGTTGCAATACAACACCTTTTATACGTACAATATGCTGAACTGCTTTCCATTTTAACAACACCACACCAAATCGTAAATAATAAAAACGAATAACTTAATCAACAAATTAAACTGTGAACTTAAATAACGTAAATAAGAAAATACACAAAAAAAACTAGCAGGAAACTGTAAATATTTGCATCGTAGTCAATGTGGTAACTGATGTTACACTGCAAATTTGAATTCCCGCTTGTGGGTATACAGCGGTCTGCTGCGGAGAATCGTGAAACTTCACATATGCCCAGGCCGTATATAGTGACGTTTGTCACACAATTCAGCAGGCCATGTTTCATACGTTTGAATTTCCACAGCCGCCCCTAATGGACTTTTTTAATGAACATGTTATGTTGTATTTGATTAGTATGGAATAAAATTGACTTTGTATCACCTGAGTTATTTGATGTTAATAACTCCCTTGATACATAAACATCTATAAATTATTTAGTTTATGGGATCACAGGAATATGTTCTCCCAATGATGTCATTTTTGACAATAGTCTATTATGAGTAAGGTTTTTGTTTTTGTTTATTGTGTATTTTGTTATATGTTGTTGAAAATATGTAGCAGAGACTTGCTAATAAACTGTTACTACTACTACTACTATTGACAAATTGTGTAAAAATTTGCTCTACACAGCAGGTTTTTAATGTAGCAGTCGACGTATCTTTATTATATTTACGTTTTACCACTCGTTATGTTTTCTTTAACATATAAAATTAGTTTAATTTCGTATAAGAGAAAAAAACTCGCATCTTGTTTTAGAAATTGGCAGATGTTATGATGTTAAATATGGCGGATAGTGATGACGCAAATTCAGATTATTCTGCGAAAAACAGTGAAATAACAAATAATATAAGTGATGAACTATACAAGTGTTGTGCTAAAAAGTGCCAAACATGCGTATGCATAAACTGCCATGCAGTATTTCACAGAAGCTGTGCTGCAAGGCAAACAAACATCAAAATACTACAAGGAAACAAGGTTATGTGTTGCACTATTAAGCAGAAGGAACAAACATCGAACGATTCACTAGTAAGTAAATTACAATTAGAAAATGAGCTCCTAAAGAGGTTAATAACTGAAATGGAAGACAAAAATAGTGTACTACGAGAAAATAACCTATTATTACTTGATAAATTACAAACATCTCAAGCAAAGTCCCAAACCCCAGCTAGTAAAACTCAAGCAAACTATAAGGCTGCCCTCTCACAATCAATAGTCAAAACACCAACTTTAGCCATTCCAAAGTACACCAACACAAAGCAGTACTCTACTATTCATCAAAGTTACGAACCAACTCAAAGTAACTCGAGATTGCAAAATGAAACTGTAATGTTGAATGTACATGATAACATGCAGCAGCACAAGATGGTAACACACAACAATGAGAATAAATACCAAAGACATGAACTAAACCACAATGACACAAAGCCATACAATCAAACCCAACCTTCGCTATTAAATGTGGATAATGAGGATCAATTCAAAGAAGTAATATACAAAAACAAGAATAAATGGAAAAAGACCCCAATTGGCGAGGCTGAAATAACAGAAGACGAAAAGAACACTGGATTTTCCGGACGAGAAAAGAAAATAAATGCAAATAGGAAAATATGGCTCTTTATATCAAGAGTGAAACAACATGTAACAAACAACACCATTGAAGAATACATAGCAAAGAAATTAAGTTGTGAAAAATCCAATATATCAATCAAAACACTAGAAACACGGACCAATATACGCGACAACAAATGCTTTATGATTGGCATTGAACCAACCTACATGGAAGAGGTATATAAGAAGAACTTCTGGCCAAAAGGGGTAGCATACGAACGCTTCAACTTCTTAAGAGGTAGGCGTTTTTTAGACATGAAAAACCAAGAGGGAGCTTCAGAAAGGAAAGCATAACCAACAAACAGAAGACCAACATCATTCCAAATAAAACCCAATCATTATACAATTTCAAACTGATGCACATCAACATTCAAGGCCTTACAAACAAAGTCCAAGCTCTTGAAATCATATGTCATGATCTGCAACTTAATGTAGTATGCTTAACTGAACATTGGATGAACGAACTGAACTGCAACATGTATAATATACCTAATTACAAACTAGCCAACTGCTATACAAGAAAAAACCACATTCGTGGTGGTGTATGTATATATATACAACAAGATATAGAGTGTGTACCCATCCAAGATGTGGACAGCCTTTCAATAGAAACAGTTTGTGAACTTTCTGCGATATACATCCCTAAAGAAATTTAGCCATCATCGCATACTATAAAATAGATGGAGATATAAAAACACATATCAACACCATCAGCGACGCTCTTGATTATATATTTCACAACTATGAACTCTCGATCAACATAATATTTACAGGAGACCTAAATATTGACCATTTGAAAAACACGACAGAGCTCCTTAAACTCAAAAATTGCTTAACTGAATATGGTCTACACCAAACAATCTTCTCTTATACACGTATTCACTACAACGGCACTAAAACATGCATCGATAATATATATACAAACATTTCTAAGTACAAAACTTACACCTACCAACCTGGCATCTCAGATCATGGAGCACAAATTATCGATATTAATGAGCTCAATTCAAAACACACACCAGACAAAAAAAAACAATTTACCAGGAAATACTCTCTTGGTGCTACAGTAAATTTACTTAATAAGCTAAACGAAGAAGATTGGCAAAATATATATATGGAAGATGACCCAAATAAAAAATTAAATAACTTCTTAGACACTTTCATGTTTCACTATAATATATGTATCCCAAAAAATAAACTGAAAATTAAACAAAATAAAACAAAAAGTAAACTTCTAACAGATGACATCAAACAAATGAAAGAAACTTTAGCATGGATTTATGACATCTATTCAAACACAAATGATGAAGAAATAAAAACCACTTACCTAAACTACAAAAAGTTATATCTAAATGAGGTGGAAACAAAAAGCGCACTCAAACTTTAAAATCAATCACAAACTCCAGTAATAAACAAAAAACTATCTGGAAGACGATCAATGAAGAACTAGGAAGAAGCAAACCTAGTAACCCAATAAACCCACCGTCAGCAGATGAATTCAACTTATTTTTTACCAATGTAGCTACAAATCTTCAACAAACAATACCACCACCCAGTGACACAGCAGAGAAACTAGTACAGAAAAATAAAGTGCAATATAGTCACTCCATGTTCCTTGCTCCTGTAAATGAAAGTGATGTATATAGATATCTAGGTCAAATGAAAAGTAAGCGTACAAAAGATATTTACAACATAGACACACAAATACTTAAAGATGTGGCTGTGTCAATAGCACACCCATTGACTAATATCATAAATGCAGTAATCAGTGAAGGAACTTTTCCAGAAAAACTCAAAGTAGCCAAAGTTATCCCAGTATTAAAGAAAGGAGACTGTGCCAACACAAATAATTACAGACCGATATCTATTCTGCCAGCTATATCTAAAGTTGTTGAATATGCAATTGCCGAACAATTAACAGATTATTTCAACAAGAATAATCTCTTTACAAAAGCCCAATTTGGTTTCCGGGCCAAGAAAAACACTACAGAAGCAATAATGTCTCTTATTACCTATGTAATCAATGCCTTTGAAGAACATGAAGAATGTCTAGTCCAATACTGTGATTTAACTAAAGCCTTCGACTGTATGTCTCACGATATATTTCTCAATAAATTGGATCATTATGGTGTTAGAGGCACTGCCTTAAAACTGATGACGTCATATCTGGAAAACAGAAAACAACAAGTTCACACTCGAAGCTCAATTAGTGAACAAACACTAATCAAAAATGGCATCCCACAAGGGTCAATCCTAGGACCAATCTGCTTCATTATATATATAAATGATCTACCCCAAAATATCGATTGTTACAGTGTTATATTTGCAGATGACACTACACTTGCTGTACGATCAAAAAACAAAGAATTAACGGCAAAACTAAAAACCGCTTCCGATAAAGCATCGAATTGGTTTGCTGCCAACAAGCTATCCCTGAATCAAGATAAAACTATTACCATGACTTTCTCATCATCTCGAAGATTTATTGAACTAGGTGAAGCTAAATTCCTAGGCGTCTATTTAGATACGCGACTTACATGGAAAGTACATATACAGGAGATATCCACAAAACTCAGCAAAGCAATATTTGCCATTAGACGAATTCGCCGAATCATAAGCACACAAGCGGCAGTCCACACCTACTATGCGCTATTCCACTCGGTTATGATATATGCAATTGAAGTATGGGGAAGCTCGCCACATGCACACGATATTTTAATCCTTCAAAAAAAAGCAGTCAGAGCAATACAAGGACTATCCAACCAACAACATGCAAGGCCAACTTTTAAAGATCTTGGAATATTGACACTACCATCAATACTAATAATAAAGAAGATAACCCAAGTGAAAGAAAATACCCAAAATCTATCAACCAGAGCCATGGCTCACCAACATAACATCCGAACAGGCGATAATCTCACTATTCCATGGACGAGATTGAACACCGGACAACAACTACATCTTGGACTTCAACTGTATAACAAGCTACCTCAGTCATGGAAAAATTTATCAACCAAACTCCTACAACAAAAGCTCACAAAGTACCTCCAGGAAAACCCTATTTATTCAACAAATGAATTTTTTACGATAGATATCTCTTAAATAGATATAGTTAGCAATATACTCTGTAGTTAGCATGAGAATATATGTACCTACACATAATTAGCAAAGATTGTTGACTTAAATACTATGTATTTGAATAAAGACCTATCTATCTATCTATCTAACCTACAAAACGAGATGTCATTATTACCCTAAAATTGTATTTTTAAGAATCGACATATGTCAAGTCACTAGATTATCACGTGACTCCGAATGGGTATAAATGTGACTATAGTATGAATAATATGTTGGTGGCACTGCAAGTCTATGTCAAATTCGAGGTTAGTAGGTTAGGTTTTGCGTCAGTTATGACACAAAATAACACAAATCCTAACCTGATAACCTTGAATTTGACATAGACTTACAGTGCCACCAACATATTATTCATACCACAGCCTGCTGAATTGTGTGACAAACGTCATTTTAAACGGCCTGGGCATTTTTTTGAAAATCATTGTTTTCAATGCCAATGCCAATTTTGGCCGTTTTGGTGCCACATACCCACGATGTCATTTAAATGACAGCGGCTGTCATGGCACATACATGTTTTAAAAATCTGGTGTGATACACTCACACAACTTCCTTTTACAGTGATCTTATAATTAGTCAAAAATTTCATTTTTAATTTTTAAGCATTTGTCAAAAATTTTCAAAAATTACAAATTCTATAAAAACGGTACAAAATAGAGCGTTTGTTGAAGAGACAAATTTTCTCTAAAATTTTAAGCTGAGTTCAAAAATTTAATAATATACCGGGTGTTCTATTTAAAATAGGAGTTAATAAAAAAAATAGAAAAAAAAAACAAGAGAAGCCCGCCCACTTTAGAAGTACTCAATTGGAATAGCTATTTATGCAACAAGTGCTAAAAGTCGACTTTTAGCACGCGTTGCATACAATATTTTATCTACGACCTTAATTTTACAGTTATTAATCCATAAATATCGATTTAAGAAAGGTTCGCATCTGCGACGCTTTTAATTTATGTCATAATGAATAGTTAATGAATTGTTTGGCCACGCCCGTGCTGTCAAGGTGAGTTACGAAATGTAATTATTGATACTCGACATATGACTGTATTCATTACATAACGCTTTAATTATTTCAAAAACGCTTTACCTGTAACGCAAGAAGCAACTAGAATAGCTTTACAACTTCACTTGCAGTTCGAAATTGTAGTTTTGAACCTCGCTTCACTTTTAGCACATGTGCTAAAAGTAAACAGCTGATTTCTTTAAACACGGTAAACTATAAAACGTCACTTTTAGTGAAACAAGCTAGCGCTAAAAGGCCTACTTTTAGTAGTGGTCGTAGATAAAATCATTTAGCTCACATCAATACACATTAAAAATGTAATAAAAATGTAAAGTTTGAAAAAAATTGTTATAGCCGTTTTTGGAAAAATCGAAACAAACTGATAAATCACAAGAATAAACACCTACTTCCGGTTATGTGATTTTCTTCGAAAGCTTGCTGTCTCATCTACATAGTACATAAAACTTATATATGAAGTTTCAATACCATATTCTTTTCATTTTTGAGATATTCTGTTCACAGACAGACAGACAGACAGACAGACAGACAGACCAATGAAAAAAAAAATGTTTTTTGGGATCAGGGGACTCTAAAACATGAAAATCTGTTGAAAACTCAATTTCGAATTTTTGGGGTGAATCCAATACTTCCTTTATCGTAAAAGGAAGTAAAAGTAATTCTTCAAATGCAGTATCAGTAGAATAAAGACCTATTGTTTTGAATTTAATGTAAATATGAATGGTGTATCTTATAGATTTATAGTTTTAAAATTGTTCTTGAAAGAGATTTTGAGCTCCCAAGAATTCGTAGTTGAAGACAAAGTAATATTTTCAGGCAGGTATTTTTTGGATAGCTCACACATTCTCTCTAAAATAGAATGTGATATGCAGTTAATCGTAGGTATTATTCTTATAAATTTGGAAAATGTTTCTAGGTGGTAATAGTAATGGAAGTATTTTGTTCTGTATACTATTATAAGGCTGCAGTTTATGTATAATTAACTGTTGTAAGATTTTGAAAATTAAAATGTAAAAGTTCTTTGTTTTATTGGACACCCATCTGTAAATGTAGTAATTAAAAATGTACCAAAAAAGTGCTGGCACTGCAGTGTGACTAATCGTCTTGTTGTTTTCACCGTTTATCTGTATTTAAATAAATATAAAAAATAAAAATTGTTAGCACATCCGTGGTTTGCAGGATCAGTACCATAATTTAGCTTTCAAACCATTTCCTTCGTAAAACTTGATTTGAGGGAAATTAATAACAAGATCTCCAATCTGTACATTTGCAGGTTGCAATACAACACCTTTTATACGTACAATATGCTGAACTGCTTTCCATTTTAACAACACCACACCAAATCGTAAATAATAAAAACGAATAACTTAATCAACAAATTAAACTGTGAACTTAAATAACGTAAATAAGAAAATACACAAAAAAAACTAGCAGGAAACTGTAAATATTTGCATCGTAGTCAATGTGGTAACTGATGTTACACTGCAAATTTGAAATTCCCGCTTGTGGGTATACAGCGGTCTGCTGCGGAGAATCGTGAAACTTCACATATGCCCAGGCCGTATATAGTGACGTTTGTCACACAATTCAGCAGGCCATGTTTCATACGTTTGAATTTCCACAGCCGCCCCTAATGGACTTTTTTAATGAACATGTTATGTTGTATTTGATTAGTATGGAATAAAATTGACTTTGTATCACCTGAGTTATTTGATGTTAATAACTCCCTTGATACATAAACATCTATAAATTATTTAGTTTATGGGATCACAGGAATATGTTCTCCCAATGATGTCATTTTTGACAATAGTCTATTATGAGTAAGGCCCGGATTTCTAGGCATTTTCCTACTCAATTGTGGCACAGGCAGCTAAATAATTTTTATACTAAAATCCGTTTCGTAAGCTACTGGTGATTTTAAGCCGTATTTTGTTTTGCCTAAACTGCCTATTTTGTCTATTTAGTGCCTAATTGACTTATTACGCGTTTTTTACACCTATAATTTCGTTTTTACATTAATTTACTTTTTTGTTTAAAATATTTTACACAAATTTAAATGCAGAATATCTGTAGTTATTTATTCTTAGAATTTACATAACCAGTTAAACAGGTAAAAAATGCTGAGTTTCTATCCCCATCCTTTTAAGGGTTTATCTTTTTAATCCCTGCATTGTCCAGCGCTTACGCTTACCTTATCTCTAAATGCGAGTTGTTACTGTAGGCTAGTTCTTCTTAGAAAAATACTTAGACATCTCTCAAGGTCACGTTTTAGGATCAGCTGGGACTAAATTAAGACTATATAAACGCGTCAGTGGCATAAACCAGCCTTTAAACATTTTACTAGGCGTGCACTGTACAGTTATATTTTTGCAGTGATATTCAGTGGATGTTGCCACATTGGTAGATTTAAAGATGCCCAAAGAAAGAAGTAGTGTAAGTGTTACATTGCGCCGTTTAGTGCAAGACAGAAAATGTTTTACTACCAATGGAAAAGTGGTTTATTGCCAGGACTGCGCGAAAGAGGTACATTTTAAAGACGTCATTAAATCAGTTTATGCATTCTAAATAAATCAAAGAAATATTATTTGGATCACCACACGAATATATACGGCCTTACATCAATCTAATAGCAGTAAAAAGCGAAATAGCGTTCAAACTTCTTTGAATCAATGTCTGTTTAATTCAGAAGTTAACAACTTTTCCCTTGATTTGTGCCAAGCGCTGTTAGCTGCCAATATATCCTGGTATAAATTAGAATGCAGTAAGTTCGCGAATTTCTGGAAAAATATATAAAAAATCATGTACCTAACGAATCTTTAAGAAAAAAAAAATATAGATATATGTTACAAACCAAAAATCGAGTTTATTCGTAAAGAAATCGGCACAAGCAATGTTGGGCTGCTGTGGATGAAACCACAGATACGAATGGACGAGCAATTGCAAATATGGTAGTTGGAAAATTAAGATTCAGATGAACCTGGTTCCTCATATTTACTTTGTAGCAAACCTTTGGAAAGAACCAACAGTGTTACCATATCTCGTTTTATCAACGACTCTTTTCGATTTCTGTGGCCTGAAGGCAGAAATGATTAATTATTATTGACATTTTAAATATAATGTTGGTATTTTAACAGTAAATTTATATATATTTTGCTAAAAGAACGATAATTAAGATTTAATAATGGCAGTTATACTGAAAATATTCCCAAAGATGCGACATTATTTTGAGTTTTAACTTCTTTTACTGATATTTTACGTTAGAAAAGAAATATCGAAATGCGGTTTTCACTGGCTTATTTGGCTATCTTTTGTTGCAATAAAAGTGATATCGTTGCATTTAATTTTTTTGAGAAAATCCATTTCATTTGTAGTGTTGTCGCAAAACGCCCTCTAGCGGCGACACAAGCAATCTAAATCAATCCGCTGAAGGCAACGTTGTTAGCCTAAGAAAAGGCCTTTTCAACGACTCCAAGTTTGACAAAATCCGTTCAGCCATTTTGAAGTTATTGGCATTTATTTCCGAAAATGTTGGGACACCCCCCACCACTTTTCCTTAAGAGATAGAGCAAAAAGCATTTAACAAAAAATAATTGAATTTATCTCAGCTTTAAAACGGTGTCCATTTTAGCTATCTGTAATGTAAGAATATCTCTCAAAAAACGAGATTTAAAATTTAAGATTGCGCTTACGCCCCCTAGCGGTCAACCCACATACTTGAAAATAATTTCCAGCATTTTCTCTTGGCCACTTTTATGATAAATATTTTTTTTCTGATTCTGTACTATGAACGGTTCCTGACATATGGCCAAGAGCCATTCTTATTGGGGCACCCGGTACTTGTTATGTAAATAGCAATTTTTCTATCTCTTATAACAATGGGAAAACTCAACTGGCCCAGTTTTGAATGTATTTATTTATTAGTCGAATGATAGGAAGTATTAAGTTAACCTTGGTTGCTGTTAATAAACATTGAAATACAATTATCTGCTATCTGTTATTATTATTATTATAATAATTTTACAAAATTCTTTCTACGGAAAATTTACCTTTTTGTGTAGCATCAATTACAGCATCTGATCTAAGAGACATGAAGTAATAATGAGGATTTTTGTCTTTGGAGTACTCAGTTGCCCGTTCTTCAAATTCATCCGGGCCTATTACTTCTCCTACATACTCCAAGATAAATTCACCACTGTAAACAAATGTATCTAAAGCCAACAAAAAAAAAAAAAATACAGAGGATACAACTTACTAGGAAATATCTGCAGTAGCTCGAATCCCGAGACCTTTTTTGTCAGTATGGAAAACCTCGCAAGGAGAGAACTGTGACTTCTGAAACCTCTTGTTTGTACACCTATCGTTTACAGGGCATACTGGTCCACTAAAAATCACATAACATTTATTAAAACTATTTCTACAATAATAAACTCCTCAAAGATTAAACTGTAATTATTGGCAATGCAGTAATTAAATTGGGCTAAATAATTATGCCAAGCCTTGCAGGCCAAGCTCCTTCATGGGGTGTTAATGCCTCACCATTAATTATGCCAAGTATCTTGTTAAATACTGGTAAAATGAATGCAGTAGAACTCGAATGTAGAGAACCCATGTTATAATTATAACAAACGCTCACTCAGTGATGTGGGTCGGGTATTTACCCCTGCCTCGGGTAAATACCTAAACACACTCCCATAATATTCACCCAGGTAAATTTATCGTTTATCAGGAAAAAACATTGTAGCTGCCGAAGTTTACAGAAATAAATAATGTGACGCAATACATTTTGTCCGTCAGAATTTACAAAAAAAATTGAGGGTCTTTGTGATGACTCTGACTCCGGAGATAAGGATGATTTATGTTGTTTGTACTGCATTATTTTCCGACTAGTTTAAATTTTTGAAAAATCAACTTAACATTAACTTGAAGTAATCTTTATATTTATTAACATTAATAATAATATATACTTATAGATATATTAAGAAACAATTTTAATAAGGCAAAGAAAATCACAAAATCATATAAACAACGTTGTATACCGACGAGATCATAATGATATGTAACAGTAATGAGATAGCATGAATAAAAGCACAGAATACTTGAGTAAGAAAGAGATAACCATACAAAAAAGTTATTTTTGTAGGCATATTTAGTTGACATATGCCATAATTAAAATGAGCGTCAAGTCTACATAAATATTTGTTTCTATGTTCATCTCTTTCTTAAGCATTGAATTTTGTTTTTTATTCATGCTATCTCATTGTTACATATTATACATTTGGCAGTATTGAAGTGTATTGTCAGTATATGTCAAATTCGAGATTAGTAGGTTAGGTTTTGTTTGTTTTTGACACAGACTGACGTAAAACTTAACCTGCAAATCTCGAATTTGACATAGACTGACAATACACTTCAGTACTGCCAAACGTATAACACATATCACAGCCGATTCTAATTGTAAATTTATTTGATCTCTTCTTATATAATTATGGCCCCATCGGTAGTTTGAGCTGTAAATGTTCTTAGAGTGGCTTCAAAGCAAGAAGTACATAGGCGTGGCTACAGTTATGCGCCAATAGACGGTATCAGTGGCGTAGCAATAGGTATTTTTAGGGAGGCACATTAAAATTCCCATTTTAAAGGAAAACTTTTCATGCTGATTTATTTTTAGTTTCAAATGCTAAATAAATTAGCATGTCATAAGTAGTACCAGAAGCGCACGAGGCCGCCCTGCGTTAATGGCGCTAAACGCTTTCCGCGGCGGGAGGACTCGTCGTGCGTCATCCGCTCCATTCCGCGCGAGGGATTTTTACTAAATTTGCCCGTTTTGCTGTGAATTTTTGCCAAAGCTGTGCATGGAACTTCGCCATTTGGTCGTGGCAGCATTTTAGACAACAGCTGGGAATCTGGCAGAGGGCACAGGCCAAAGGCTCTTGAATACGCGTGCGACCTGAGAAACTTCGAATATGGCGCTACGGACAATAAATGACTAACCCCAATGCGTCATGTAGCTACCAGACTGTAAGGTGCTCGCCCAAACCCCTTTTTGATATTATTAACGGCTTAATAGTCATGGAAACATGTAAACAAAATGACACGACGAACGGCAATGAACTGAATACAACAGCGGAGATCACCTTGTTGAACGTAATGGACTCGTCCGGACGTTTCTAGCGTTCTGCGCATCTATGACGCGGTGTACTTTACAAACTAAAAGACTTCTAGTGCAGTTATTTTATTCTACATTTTTATAAAATTCCAATAGAACACCTTCCGTTGCCAATCAATTATACTGGTTAGATTAGCTTTGTGATATTTGTAAATCAGGCTATAAATACCCACGTAAATACCCATTGTGGGTATTTACCCGGGTAAATACCCCGGGTCATTTAGCTCAAATAAGGTTAACAATTTAATGTCAGTATGACAGATGTCAAAAGTGTTACCAATACAAAACTTAGAAATTACTAGATTCTAACATTACTTCCGATTTTCACCGCGCTTCAATCTTCAATCTTTATTAAACGTTAAAAACGTCAAGCACATCCAGTCCCGCCACACAAAGTATCACTTTCACTCCTAATAACATACCTTGATTTCTTTTGTTGTATATTATTATTATATTATTTTGTCTATCAGTTGAACTTACATGAAAGAATGTTCTTTTAAGTTTTGCCTTTTACAGCAAACCTTAGTTTATAACGAACATTTTTAAATTCCCCTTTGGGTTCCCTACATCAGAGAAATACTGCTTTTGAAAATAAATCAGTTCCCTTTTATTTTATTTTCTGAATAACATAATCTTCTAAAATTTCTTACTAATTCTTTTCTGAAAAGACACTATAATAACGGCTGGTCTTATAAAGACCACTAATCTGAGGTTAACTTTAATTCGTTGTTAAAACAAACAAAAGCACATCAAAACGTGTGCTTATATTTTATTCATTAGTAAACAAATTTGGATGCGTTTCTGTTTATTTTAACCATGAATTAAAGTTAACCTCAGATTAGTGGTCTTTATAAAAGACTGGCTGTAACTATTACTGTTTTGACATAACGTCGTAGCTGCATCTAGCAAACACAGACAAAAAGATATAATTGTAGGACTACTGACATGTTCATAGCAACAAAACACTAAAAGAAATAACCATGCAAATAACTTACCATTCTATCATCAACAATCTATTCAAACAGTCTTCTCCACACCCCAATTCACCACGTTCAATTTCTTCTGGTGTTAAAAAGCAATCGCAAGTCATTTTTTTGGCCTCCTTGCAGGTAACACGGTCAGTTAAATACTGATTTTCTTTTAGATGTACAAACTGCTTGAGACGAGTTCGTATTTCTTCTTCACTAGCTGCAGTCTTATCCTCATTTGCTGCAACGGCAGCTGAAACCGCCATTTGAACACCATCGGCAGTAATTTGATTAGAATTCTTGCTAGCACTAACTGCTGCCGTACTTCCCATTTCCAATTCGCTAGAACGTCGCCATCGCGATTTCACTTTGACAGGTTTATGATCAGAATCATACCCTGAGCTAGGAGTTAAAAAGCTCGGAGAATCAGCAGACGCTTTCTCTGTATCCGTTTGCCCTGAGTTACTGTTCTCTGATGTGTCAGAATCATTAAAATTACCTTTTGCAGACTTTTTTATTTCGACATCAGTCTTGGGTTTGACTAGACCTTGACCTTTAGATCTTTGCTTTAATACGCTAATGGATTTAATTCGACTT
The DNA here is from genome assembly GCA_940337035.1 of Agriotes lineatus. Classification (NCBI taxonomy): domain Eukaryota; kingdom Metazoa; phylum Arthropoda; class Insecta; order Coleoptera; family Elateridae; genus Agriotes; species Agriotes lineatus. Next base: position 113,107 of record CALNHX010003764.1, on the reverse strand, counting down.
GACCGTCTGACAGAGTTTTCTGAAGTCGAGGAACTTTCGCTAGTGTCCGAGTTGGTTTTCTCCAGAGCTTTTCCAGCTTTGCCTTTTATTTTGCTATCCTTTTTAAGGGTTTTTGCAACAGGAGCAGGTTTTTTTCGTGTGGCACTTTTAGGTTTCGTCTTTTGCTGTCTAGGAGACCTGGTAGGTTTAGGTTTGGGAGACTTATTTGGTGGTTTTAAAAGTGCAGTTTCATCTGGAATTTCCGGCTCAGTAATATCTGTCTCTTGTAAAACATCTTCAGGTGTATTATCGTAAAGTGGTTCGGTATCACTTGCAGTTATTTCAATCTCTTGCTCACATATAACTGGAATCACTTCCTCCGTAACACATTCAACAGTAAATTCTGGCTGTAAACTATCTACTACTCCAAATATTTGATTTGGAGATGTCACAATTTCAGGCTCTTCCGTTTCATGCTCCACCACGTTATGTTCAATATCTTGGTCACTTAAAGTTGTTTCAATAACATTCAAAGTGGAGAGTTGCTCTGATACCTCCAGTGTTAATGTTTCCACGGTTTGACAATCTTTAGTGTAATCCATGTCGATTATGGTACTATTATTAATGTCTGTCTCTTCTAGATCAGTACAACTTTCTGAAACTAATACAGTTTCTTCCAATTCTTCACCCTGACACTCGTGAAGTGTTTCCACTTGCTCAGAATATTCCTCCTCTTCTATAGTTGCTACCTCGTGCTGTTCCTCATCCGCATCTATCGGCACATCAGAACTGCTTTCCAAGAGGCATCGAAATTTGCCAAATTTTTTATGCTGTGATGCTGTACTTGGAGTTGTTTGACTCTGTGTTAGATTTTCCTCTGCCACTGTAGATTTTACTGACCGATTTTTGGCTGATGACCTCGTTTTTCGCGTGCTGTTTGCTGTTGCCTTGGTTCGTTTCTTACGTGGTGCCATTACACTTGAATTAGTGTAAACAACTTTAACTTGATGTCTGAAGGCGAACGTAATTAGCTTGCCGCAAGCAGCTCCATTGAATCTTTTTTTACATATCTGGCGATTTCAAGGCGTTTTATTAATGAAAGCGCCGGGCTTTCGAATGGAACTGCAAATTTTTGTGTGCAGGCTGTTTTGTTAGTAAGAAACACACGAAACCCGCAACTTCTTACCTAAAACTACGATATTCCTTCTACTTAATGTCAACAAACTAATGAAGTGCTGGTGGAATTGACGCAGTGTTGCCAATCAGCAATCAGCATTTTTTTCCACCTACTGCAAGCTATCTACATTATCGATATTCATCCAGGATGGGAGTCAGGAGAAATTCTATTTAAATGGTAATATGCTAACTTAAAAAGTCGTATAAAAGAGATGGTGACATTTCAAGCCATTTATCTTATTTTACTTATTTTATTTTATTAAATTACTAACATTTCTTGTGCAGATACACAGAAAATTGAATGTACGAGTACCAATGTAATTTCCAATATTATACCAATCTGATCGTTAAGACATCTAAAATAACTATTTAGAGCAAATCAAGAGTATCTACAAAATAGTCGCTTCGTGCTTTCTTAGTATGTTTTTAGTGTTTCCAAGAAAATTCGTTACACTTAGAACTTTCTTATACTGACTGTTTCAAAACGTCGTTATTATTTTTTATCAAGTTGTATTAAAACAATCATTTTAAATAACTACAGAAAATAAAAGTAAAAGTATGAGATACGTTTAAACTCCTTTTTTAAATATCCACCACCTGTTGCTTTGTTTGTTTGTTTGTTTGTAATGGACAAGGTCTAGCCATGCAGAGTAACAGGTACCTTAGACACCGACTGCTTTGATCATTTGGTCAAAGTCCTATTTAGAATTGTGCCGAGAATAAAGAGTTCCAACCCTAGCAAGGGATTTTTTACATGCTACACATCGTAGTATTTAATTTAATGTAAATTATGCCCCGTAAAGTATGGAATGTGCTCAATCAAAAGTTAAGAAGCGTTAATTAAGTGTTTGAATGAACTGTGCAATTTAGGGTAATTTGAGTAATCGCCAAATAGAAGAAAACCTTTTAAATTGGTTTCAGCAACTAACATTTTATTTTGAGTTTAAATAGTTTTTTTTCTGCAGCCGTCCCGAAAATAAAACTTTCGGTATGATTTATTAAATCGAAAGTACCACTTTACACAGATCCTATCGAAAGTAGCTATTTTCGGGACGATTTTTTCACTTTCAGAACATTTTTTTTTACTTTCGGGACAATTTTTTTTTGTATCTATGTAGGCGGTCTTGGCAATAACATCAACCTGTTTTTTTTATTATGACAGCGCTTGTCATATAACATTCGTGTGTGTTTTCGCTTTTCCACTCTAAAAAATGGAAATCAGTAGTGAAAATGTGGCCGAAATGATTCCACATGAGATTAGTGAAGCTGCTAAAGCGGCTACTTATGAATTATTGCCGCTAAAGTCAAGAGAAAGGTTATGAATTGGTCTACAATTTATTTCAAAAATTCTGCAATGATAAAAATGTGCATACTGTAACGACCTTGCAACCTTGGACCCCAGGTGCAGACGCGTGACGTCAGCGCCCTTGAAGGCAGCTGCAGAAGCGTAACGTCAGCGACCTTGCTGGATAACACGCGAATGCGTCATGGGGTTCCCAGAAAGGTCCAGCGAAATCTAGATGGATCTCGAAGGATTTATTCCGCGAATATAAATACACGGCCGCCGGAGTTCTAATTCAGTTCACTTTAGACAGCGCAGCGGGCGTGATATAAACGAACCCTAGTGAAATAAATAACAGATAAATAACCATATAAATCGTTAGTGTTTAAGTCGTAAATAGCCAAATAAATAATTGATGTTTGATCCAGCGCATATAAATAAATATTTGTATCGTTGTTAGAAATAGTGCATATAGTTCGTTAGTTTAAGTAATCTGTGTGTTTGTAAATAATCATAATTAATTGTTGTAAATAAATGTTTAAATAGCCCGAACGTAAAAACGTAACAATACTATAAATTAATGGAAAAAGTCATTCTTGCATATTTAATGGAAAAATCTAAAATCTTAAAGCTGTCAAGCCTCTGGAGCAATTACTCGATGCTTAAGTCCACATTTAACTTAAAAAATAATATAGATTAGATATTGTAACGGTGCACACCCTGGTTACCTGTTGCTTGTTTATAGGCCTACGTTGTGTGATTTTTTTACTGTTTTCGGCGGGTGCTTCGACGACAGTTACAGTTATTTTAACTAGGCTTCCGTATTTACTGTTTTCACTCCGTTCGTATAGGGGCTGGCGACCTCCAGCTTTTACACCAAAGAAAACAACAACATGTCAAGCGATGGTTATTTATTAGGACAAAGTAAACAGTACACTGCGCTTACAATTATTTGCCTAACGCCAATGGGACGTTTGCCGACCGTAAACTTGTTACGAAGTGCCTGGTGGTGTTAGTGTGGTAGTAGAGAGACAAGGAGTTGTTATGCAACGCTCACTTACCAACAAGACCAAAGAGGAAGCCCTGCAGTGCCAGTTTGCGTGATAACGAGAGAAGTAAAGGCAAAGAGTTGTTAATCAACGCTCACTTACAAACAAGACCAAAGAGGAAGCCTTGCCATGCCAGTTTGCGTGATAACGAGAGAAGTAAAGGCAAAGAGTTGTTAATCAACGCTCACTTACAAACAAGACCAAAGAGGAAGCCTTGCCATGCCAGTTTGCGTGATAACGAGAGAAGTAAAAGCAAGAGTTGGTGTCTAACGTTCACCGATTAACGCAAGCCCGAGCTGGGCTTCGCAATACCAGTGGCGCTACACCAAATAGAGTAAGGTGTTAATTAAGTGCGGAGTTGTCGTGATGTTTTGTGTTACTAGTCGAAACAGCATCGGCCCCAGGCTTCGTGCTTCTTCTGCTCCCTTTCCTTCTGTGTCGAGTGTTTTATGCAATCTTTCGCAGTCCCCTTCCTTCCAGTGCCGTGGGACGCCCGCCAATGCCAACGAAATCTAAATTTCGTTGCTATGGAGACTTGATTTTGATTGGCCGTTTCAGCTCCAAACCCCGCGGCGAGTTTTACTCCTTTTCCGTCGCATTTTTAAATATTTTCCCAGGATCTCCTTTTGACACGCGGGCCACGTGTTTGAAATCCTAGACCAATAAATTTCCCAAGCTAATTTAGCCGGCGGTTGGGCCTCAAATCCCCCTCGACCTCGGGTCATAGCCGCTCATAAATCTAATATAGGAATTTTTCGATTAGCCGGGGTGACCCACAGCTGTGGCAGTATTGTGTTACAGTTTGTAAAACAAACGAAAGCTTCCGTTATGTCATATAATTCCAACTAATTTTATACATAAAAGATATTTATAAACTGCGGATTATCATTATCCTAGAACTAAAAAATGCCTGAAATAAAGTGAATGTCTTTCCTAAATAAAATGCCTGGAATAAAATCAATGTCTCCTAAATAAAAGGCCTGAAATAAAACAAACGTACTTCCTAAAATAAGCTAGGTAAAATTTTAAATAACGTGTCTGTAAATACGCGACCCTCACAAAAGATACAAGTAAAAAAGAAGAAAGAAAAATGGCAAAAATACCTAACTTCAAAAAACACAGAAGATTACGAGATTTATAAACAGGAAAGAAAGAAAGTAAAGGAATTAGTTTTAAAAGCAAAAAGGGAAGAATTGGAAAAATTCGGCAACATAATGGAAGAAAACAACACCTGCAACCAAAAGCTTTTTTATAGGGTCCTGAAAAACATGCGCCAAAAGAAGAACTGGTCATTACCTCAAATAAATGACAAATCAGTGGATACTCTAACGAACGAAAAAGAAATTATGCATAGATGGAGACAGCACTATATGGAACTACTGACAGATAATAAAAATAAACAAGACAATCAGTACAAAGAGTCAACACAAGGAAATAATCAGGAATTAGTGCCAACAAATAATGAAATAACGAGAAGCAAACTGGAAAAAGCAATAAAGAAACTGAAAATTTGAAAAGCACCAGGCTACGATAAAATCGCCCCAGAATACATAAAATACATGGGAGAAAAAGGATTCGAGGTACTACTACGACTTATAAATAAGATATGGAAGCTAAAAACAATACCAAAAGATTGGGAAATCGCTATTATACTACCAATACACAAAAAATGAGACACTAAAAACTGCGACAACTATAGAGGAATCTCATTGCTAAGTGTACCTGCAAAAATATATGAAGCCATACTAGAAAACCGATTAAGGAACCGCGTAGAAGACAAACTAAACGATTTACAATATGGATTTAGACCTACAAGAGGAACGCAAGATGCTTTATTTGCCCTTAAACAATTAATAGAGAAGATGATAGAGTACGACAAACCAATCAGTATAGGCTTCATAGATCTAATAAAAGCATTTGATAGAGTGAGACGTACATACATATGGGACGCGCTGAGAAACAAAAAAGTAGATGAAGAACTAATAGCAAGTATAGCAAGTATTTACAAAAATACAAGACACATAATAAGGACACAAAATATTGAATCTGAAGAGTTCACAACCACAGCAGGTATTAGACAAGGAAGAGCATTGAGCCCATATCCATTTATAATACTAATGGACCAAATGTACAGAAGAAATAAAAAACCGAACATGGGGATATTATAGACTAAAACCAATAAGATTACCAAACCTAGCTTATGCAGATGACCTAACAATTATAGCAGACAACGAGGAAAACTTACAACATAATATAAACATATGGAACACCGCACTACAAGTGAAAAATCTAGAAATCAACTCCAATAAATCAAAAGCCATGGTAATAGCTAGAGATCCGTACCCAGTAAAAATCACCGTAAATAACAGAGCTAGAACAAGTAAGAAGCTTCAAGTATCTAGGCCACACAGTAGAAGAAAACGGGAAAATTGATGGAGAGATAAACAACCGCATTGCAAGTGCAAATAAACTATTTTACGCCGTAGATAAAAATTTTCTGTGTAAAAGAGAAATCTCACGCGAAACTAAAATAAAAGTGTTTAAAACGGTGTTCAATCCGACATTAATGTACGAGAGTGAAACGTGGGTGTTAAACGAAAGACACAAAAGTAGACTACAAGCAATGGAGATGAGATATCTACGGAAGGTACTAGGGGTGCGAATAAAGGATAAGATCAGAAATAGCGTGATTAGAGAAAGACTAGGAACAACAACCCTCAATAAAACAATAGAGCAACGTCAACTTCGCTGGTGGGGTCACCTCATAAGAATGAACTCTGAAAAGTCAACAAAAGCAATCTGGCAGATGAAGGTAACAGGGAAGAAGCCAATAGGAAGACCTCGGAACACGTGGAATGAGCAGATGGCCAACATAATACAAAACAGAGACCTAACATGAACCCAAGCTGAAGAAATAGCCAGAAACAGACAAGAATGGAGAAAAATTACAAAGAATTAGAAGAAGAGAACCTCTACACCTGAATTAAGGTAGAAAGAGGAGCGATTAAGTAAGTAAGTAAGTAAGTAGAGTACCTACACGGGTTCTTGGCCACATTTGACCTTGAACTTTTTCAAGGTCACGGATCTAGCCTAGGTCAAGGTCGGTGGGCGGGGTCATTGGCCTAGTCGGGGTCATTGACCTCGGCCACTTCCGGGAATTTTTTTGGGCTAAAAGTGTAGTTTTTGAAATTTTTCCCACGCTCGAGGGGATGCCTAGGCCAAGGGGGCACTTCCGGGAATTTTTTTTGGGTTAAAAGTGTAGTTTTTGAAATTTTTACAAGATTTATCAAATTTTTCTCACGCTCGAGCGTCTGGGGTGCAAACATGTTCATTCTTGCAGGATGTTGTTATCAGTAAATAGAGCAATGGCATCCATTGGAGAACAATGAAGCTATTGTTACTCTTATCAAAATTTTCTCAGGCTCGACCGGATGTGACTCATCGTCTGACAGACATGTCTATTCTTGCAGGATGTTATCAGTAGAACAATGGCATCCATTGTTTTAAAATCAGCACAAAATTCGAGAACAATGAAGCCATTGTTGTCTGGAGATTAAAATGTGCAAAGCTGGTAAATAGAACAATGACATCCATTGTTTTAAAATCAGCACGACATTGGACAATGAAGCCATTGTTGTCTGGAGATTAAAAAATGTGCAAAGCTGGTAAAAATAGAACAATGACATCCATTGTTTTAAAATCAGCACGACATTGGACAATAAAGCCATTGTTGTCTGGAGATTAAAATGTGCAAAACTGTTAAAAATTGAACAATGAAAGCCATTGTTTGAGAAATCTGCACGATAATTGAACAATGAAGTCTTTGTTGTCTGGATGAATTTTTGCTGACCTCCATTATCAGATAAACAGGATGTTATTGTCTGAAGCTTCAGACCTGTCCAGACATGTTTGAGAAATGTGCAAAGCTGTTAAAAATTGAACAATGGAACCCATTGTTTGAGAAAAAATCCTCACAACCGCTAAATTGAATGCTGTCTTTGTTTGAGAAACGTGCAAGGTTGCTAAAAAATAAACCGGATTAATTGTATGAAGCCATTGTAGCCTAATAGTATATATCGAAATTCAACCAAATATGTCTCAGTATCGTCATCATGGTGTCTATACAAGGTCTGATTTGTGATGTTATATCCCAAGAGTTCATAAGTGAAAATATGTACGGGGTGTGTTTACCGGCAAGTTTGATGTTATTCGAACAACTACTAAAATTCAAACCTTTAAAACCAGAACTGAAATGGGGTACTATGGCTTATGACGGTGCAAGACCTACATTTCACGTATGGATTGAGGTCGATAACAAAATCTACGATTCATCACATAAGATTATTCAAGCGCATATTAGTGGTAAAATACATTTTAATAAATTCCGCTACGATTCCGACGTACTACTGTTTGATAATGACGATCAGAGGATGTTACAAATGTGCATAGACGTAATGAAAACTAAAAGTGTTTGTGACTACTTTAAAGAGGCGCCTGCTATGCTAAAGACGATTAGAAATAGGGTTAACTGTAGAGTGAACAAATATTTTAGAAATACCATATGATGTATATAATAAAGACATTTATGAAATATCCTGTGTTTTATTTGTTGAAAACGTTGAAACGAATGACTGGGATCTGGTAGTTGATAGTCTCTCGCATATTTTGATAGTTATTAACAGTCAGTTAGTAAACAGTCTTTAACAAAATACAAAAGTGTTGGAGACATTGAGAGAAATCCTCAATATTGTTTGTAAGCAAAGTAAATATTATGTGTTTTTTTCCCGTACTTTATTAAATACACAGTCTCGAAATTGAGCTGATAGTTATTTATTTCGCTTGGATTTATGTACAGCACCCCCTCACTTTAGCAATTAGCAAGTTTCTAAAGAAATATTATTATGCTGTAGAGATTTACAGGTTACAGTTCGGAGTTAAAAATTTTGGATATTAGCAACAGTACCATTTAATTGCATATTGTTTTCTTTTACGTAAGATACAAGTTTTAGATTCGATAGGTTCGAAAGCACTGCTGACAGACAGACAGAAAACTTGTAAACCGGGCCTTGTCAAATATCGAACAGCAATACATATATATTAGTAAAAAATACTCTTCCAGGTTAAAAGTTTGATGTAGTTTTAGCCAATCTTATACACATTCCAGCAGTAAACTCTGGTAGGAAGCGGAGTCTTAGACAGCAGAATTTTTATAATACAAAACAGGAGCGATAAAATAATCGTCAGCATTTTTCAGTTTATCCGATTCGGCAACTTCCGCATATCGCAAAAACAAACACCTTCTTTGTTCTTGTGTTAGCACCTTGGCTAAGAATGTTACGAAATCCGACGCCACAGCACTATATGTTTTAACTACATTTTTTCAATAACTACAAAAATAAAAAGCAGTTTAAAATATTGTTCCTAAAAAGAGTGGTGCTGTAGTTTTATCATTGGAATTTCGATTTCTTACAACGGTATTTGTAAATAGTCCAGTTTTTTTTTGTTGCAACGAGCATAGTTGTAGCAGAGATTTCTGACGACAAGAAGATATAAACAGACAGTAATATTAATCTAAAATTGAATTAACTAATATTATTAACAAAGTTGTTAAACGCATGATACAGGCAGTTATTAATTACTTAATATATACAATTGTCCTATATCCGGTATTCATGGTTTATGTCTTAATCTGATTTTAATAGTCGATTAGAGTCGAATAACTTAGGTTATTACAATGCTAAAGACTGTGCGCAAAAGGTAAGATATCAAAATTTAAAATAAAACCCAGAGAATAAGAATTAAATAAAATAAAGCCAAGTAAAAGCTATTAGATTACCGCAATATATTAGTAAAAAATCTGGTGTGATACACTCACACAACTTCCTTTTACAGTGATCTTATAATTAGTCAAAAATTTCATTTTTAATTTTTAACCATTTGTTAAAAAATTTCAAAAATTACAAATTCTACAAAAACGGTACAAAATCGAGTTTTAGTTGAAGAGACAAATTTTCTCTAGAATTTTAAGGTGAATTCAAAAATGTAATAATATACCGGGTGTTTTATTTAAAATAGGAGTTAATAAAAAAAATAGAAAAAAAAACAAAAGAAACTCACTTTAGAAGTATTCAACTGGAAAATCACCTATCTCACATCAATACACATTAAAAATGTAAGAAAAATGTAAAATTTAAAAAAAATCGTTTGAGCCGTTTTTGAAAAAATCGAAAAAAACTGAAAAATCACAAGAGTAAACACCTACTTCCGGTTATGCGATTTTCTTCAAAAGCTTGCTGTCTCATCTACATAGTACACAAAACTTATATATGATGTTTCAATGCCATACCTCTTTTGGTTTTTGAGATATTCTGTTCACAGACACACACACAGACAGACACACATACAGACACACAGACAGACACACAGACAGACCAATGAAAAAAAATATGTTTTTTGGGATCAGGGGACTCTAAAACGTGAAGATCTGTTGAAAACTCAATTTCGAATTTTTGGGGTGAATCCAATACTTCCTTTATAGTAGTAAAATGAAGTAAAAATACTCTAATTAATAAGGATGCTATACTCAATGGTGAGGGACAGTGTAATTTTGCCGGATAAAAACTTATCTAGATTGGTTAAAAATCAGATGTATAAGAGCAAATCTCAAACTTGTTTAAAAACATTTTGTCAGACCTGTCCAGACCTGTGGATGTGAGTCATCGTCTCGGAATGTGCAAGGTTGCTAAAAATAAACCGGTTGTCTGAGGTTTCTGCGTAGGTCTGCGCGGGAGTCTGCGCGGAGGTCTGGCGATGGTTTGGCGGAAAATTCAAGTTTTGCGTAGGTTTTGGCGGTAAATTCAAATTCTGTCTAGGTTTTGGCGGGAATTTCAAATTATAATCAGTGTTTATGACGGAGAAAATCTGGGAGTGTACAAGGTTGCTAAAATGAATGGGGTCTACACCAGATGTAGTTAATGACCTCCATTATCAGTGTCTATAAATTTGGTAGACAGACAGACAGACAGACCGACAGGCAGACAGACAGACAGACCGACAGGCAGACAGACAGGCAGACAGACAGACAGACAGACAGACAGACAGACAGACAGACAGGTAGGTAGGTAGGTAGGTAGGTAGGTAGGTAGGCAGACAGACAGACAGACAGACAGACAGGCAGACAGATAGACAGACAGACAGACAGACAGACAGACAGATAGACAGACAGACGGACAGACAGGCAGACAGACAGACAGACAGAAGGTCTAGGCGGAGGTTTAGTTAGTTTTAGAGAAAAGTAGAGTTGATCAATTTCAGCTTGAATGTCTGCAATAATTTCATTTGCTATTTCTATATTTGTACTAGCAGAGTTTTGGTGTTTGGAAAGTCGATAAATAATCTTATTAAGTTCTTTGTTAAGGAGGGTCTTGTTGACAGCATCCTCTTCCAATAGAAGATTGGCTAATCGTTTATGCTGAAGATTAAAATATTCACAGTCATCGTAAAAGTGTAGATTTCTGTGCTGAATGTGACGACCGAACTTATCTCTCGACATTGTCGAACTGATTCGTTTTCATTATCGGCGCAAGTATGTAAGCGGTAGACAGCTAGACAGCTAGACAGGTAGACAGGTAGACAGCTAGACAGACAGACAACAGACAGGCAGACAGACAGACCGACAGGCAGACAGACAGACAGACAGACAGACAGACAGACAGGTAGGCAGACAGACAGACAGACAGACAGACAGACAGACAGACAGACAGATAGACAGACAGATAGACAGATAGACAGACAGACAGACAGACAGACAGACAGACAGACAGACAGACAGACAGACAGACAGACAGACGGACAGACAGGCAGACAGACAGACAGACAGAAGGTTTAGGCGGAGGTTTAGTTAGTTTTAGAGAAAAGTAGAGTTGATCAATTTCAGCTTGAATGTCTGCAATAATTTCATTTGCTATTTCTATATTTGTACTGGCAGAGTTTTGGTGTTTGGAAAGTCGATAAATAATCTTATTAAGTTCTTTGTTAAGGAGGGTCTTGTTGACAGCATCCTCTTCCAATAGAAGATTGGCTAATCGTTTATGCTGAAGATTAAAATATTCACAGTCATCGTAAAAGTGTAGATTTCTGTGCTGAATGTGACGACCGAACTTATCTCTCGACATTGTCGAACTGATTCGTTTTCATTATCGGCGCAAGTATGTAAGCGGTAGACAGCTAGACAGGTAGACAGCTAGACATGTAGACAGCTAGACAGCTAGACAGATAGACAGATAGACAGGTAGACAAGTAGACAGTTAGACAGCTAGACAGGTAGACAGGTAGACAGCTAGACAGGTAGACAGATAGACAGCTAGACAGGTAAACAGGTAGACATGTAGACAGCTAGACAGCTAGACAGATAGACAGGTAGACAGGTAGACAGTTAGACAGCTAGACAGGTAGACAGCTAGACAGGTAGACAGATAGACAGCTAGACAGGTAGACAGGTAGACAGCTAGACAGGTAGACAGATAGACAGCTAGACAGGTAAACAGGTAGACAGTCAGCTAGACAGTTAGACTGACAGATTCAAACTAGTTCACAACGGGTTCAATGTGCCATACAAAATGTTCACATTTTGCACAAGTGGTATAATCAAAACCATTAATCGCAGTTATCGCATCTGCTGTCTACTTGTTCAGACATGTTCAGACTTGTCCAGACCTGTTATAGCTTACGCAAACACTTCCTGCAGCCGGTGTAAGGTAGGGCAGAATATTATATATATATAAGAATACTAATCATAGAAATATTAGTTTTACGATAACAATGACCGAAGACTGCTTCTCAAATCATAGTTGGGGTTTTGACTCATGGGCTGACGATCCGTGGAGCCAGGAAGAGGAGGAGGTTATACTCTGGAGTGAGACTGAAGAAAATATGGAGTCTCCTCCTCCTCCACCTCCTCCAATGGGACAACCACATTCCTGGTCGTCTAACATAACAAAGGTGGAGGGCTGCAGCTGTATAAATTGTGTCAACATTCAGGGGTGGTTAAGCCCAACACAAAATTTTGAAGGGTGCGCACCACTACAGCAATCTGAACTGGAACAGGTGTCACCACCACCACAACCCACGTCACCACCACCACCTCCTTCGTTTCAAGCAACATATAGTTTTACACTTCCTGAACCAACACTGCCTCTAGATTTAAATCCCATAAAGATAGAAATTAGGTTAGGTAATAAACTTATACATGTAATTATTAAAGATTAAAATAAAAGACATTTTATTTTTAATATGTGTTTTATTTCATTAATATATACACCGTATTTATCTCATATACAAAGCAAAACTTGACAAGGAGAGGGAGAATAAATGTACACTTAAATATATGCTTTATTCAATTAATATACACACATCTTATTTATACATAAGGGAAACAGAACTTAACAATGTGTAAGTATCGATATAATCTTGAGGTGTTGTTGAACGCCAGGGACCGGAACATGGACCGCTTCTCCAACCAACGGCTTCACGATTTTGAGCTTTTCTGATATTTTCCTCAAGCCATTTAAAAATATCTGTGTGGTAACGGTGTACAACGCTAGGCTGAAATATATAACTTATATGGTTAGTATTTAAATATTCGAACACGTCTTCTATAAACTTGCTGTGGGCATAATAAGCAGCCTCAAAGACAGCATCATGAAGAAAATATGGATATTGCTGTTGCTCGTCAGTTGCAAATTCGATTCGAGAGCCAGATGATATTGTTTCAATAAGAAAATGCTGCTCGTAGGAAGTAATGCTCTGTAACGGTAATTTTGAAAGGACTAAATTAAGATCTGTTTCAGTATTAATTTTCAACTCTCCTCTTCTTACTTCGTTAATAATTCCCCTAATAACATTAAAGGCAGCTAACATAGTTTTTAAAATTTCATTTACGATAGCGGTTTCAACACTTTTAAAGTGAGTAGCCCAAATAAGAATTTTGCTCGGTATAGCAATACCAATTTTGTGTAATATATACTTCAAAGTTTGCAAGTCGTTACGTCCAATAGCATTACGTAAATGGAAATTATAGATTTCTTTATTTTTAACATACAGATCTTTGTTCAACCACAGTCTATTTGAATTTGACGGTAACATTTTGCAGACTGAGATATCTTAGAGAGAGCTGTTGTTTATAATGTGGTTGGTGGGCAGTAACCCCAAGGCAAAGTGTCAGTATACATACAGTTTACTATTCTTTTGTCATCATGTGGGTCTAAAGCCTTTTTTCTTTGTTTTAAAGAAAATACGTTGTGAGTTTTTGATCTAATTGTTCTCTGATCGCAAAATACTGTTCCGTTATTAAACAGGCAGTCTTTGTAATCCTCAAATGTAATTCTATTCAAAGCAGCTCTGGTAATACCTTTAGCTTTCTTTGAAATTTTAAATTCTCCATTCTCAGCATCCTCTAATGTTTTGAAAGCATACAATTTTGCACGTAGACCAACAAATTCGGTAATTATTTTACCACTCATTTCGTCTTTCATTAGACCTATTACTTTTTTATTAACTTGTGGAAGGTTATATGGATTGTTCGGAGGATAATCGCTTGTATCAAATTTGTGAATATCTTCCCGTATAAAATCGTATATATTTGGAAGGGTAAAGTGATATATGAGACTATCAGTGTCTGTGTACAGCAGTTTTGCTTGATTACTAGAGTCCGTCAAATGCCATTTTGCCATGTTTCTTACTGTGGGTTCCTTTAGGGCCAGATTTCGTATTTAGGCGTTTCACGTAGTAATGGGTGGAATGAACCACATTTGTTGGTGCCATAAATGCTATAAAATGCCCTTTTTCATGATAAATGCTATATTTTGAATAAATGCCACATTTTAATGCTATATTTCAATCAAAATCAATATTATGTGGCTAATTCACAACAAAAAAGCTTACAAATTTCAAAATAGAAATGCAGAAGTTTTGGTAAGTGCCAGGTACTAAGGTCAATGACCCGGGGCGGGGGTGACCGCTCGTTGCGCGCCTCAACGCTCAGGTAAGTATCCCGTTACGTCCACTCGTCAACAACAACCCCGTGCTCTCCCCCTTTTCTTCAATGCACCTCGGACAACAACCCCGCGCTCTCCCCCTTCCCTTCAATGCACCTCGGATACCTACGTTCCACTTATTTACCTTGTGCCCCATCAGATTGCTTTGTCTTTTGTATTTGTGTAGTGGGATTTTTAATATTACTGGTGAATTTTTTTCTAAAATTTCAACTTTTTGAAATAAACACTTACCATTTTGTATGCTTTATTTTGAAATAAGTGCTATTTTATATGCCATATTTTGAAAAAATAAATGCCATTTTGCTATGCTATATTTTGAAAAAATACGGGAATATTTTGACGGACTCTGTTGATTACCCATCTTCTGTTTAATATAATTGTAATGAAAATCGTATATTAAAATTTTTGAAATATTTAGGATTGAAAATCCAACGTATATTGGCTTATTAAAAACTATTTCCAACTGATTTAATTCTATAAGTACCAAGTCTTTATCTAAAATAGTACATCTGTGAAAATTTGGTTTTGATATGTATGCACTGGCTCCGTACCTACCTTCCCATTTAGAAATTAATTTTATTGTTTTGTATTTTCTAACATTTTCCATAGTTTTGCCAAATACAGCGTTATTCATAAGTTTATAAAAATCCTTTTCAAAATTATTTTTGGCGGCTTGTCTTAATTTTGTATTTAAATCTATGTATGGTTTAAGCCAAGCTGATTGCTTAAATTTTAATATTCTGTGAATTTTTACAATTTTCAGCCCTAAACTTACAGCTTGCTGCAGATTGTGGTAATGTATTACGTAGTTTTCTTTTTTAAATAAAGTGGTTGTCAATTTTGATTGTTTGGATGTTGGCGGTGTATAATGGTCAGGACATAGAGGCAAATCTTTGTGAAGTTCAAATAAATTTTGAGGATATTCTAAATCGACTTCATAAATATAGCCTGTTTCAGATGAAACAATTTTTTGGCTTTGCCTAATTGTTTCGCCATTTATCCAATTATTTCAGGCTTAACCTGTATATTTTTAGTTAAATTATAATTCCTTTTGCATTTCAAATTTTTCAATTTTCCAAACCAACGTATTTTGTACCTACATCAAGTTCTTATCGTTTGCGCAATGCCCTCTCTGACCCGCGCTATCTCTTATCAGAGTGCGAGCCTTCCTCGAGGAAACGAAATTCTTCGTCCGGGCACTTTGCTGTCTTCGCTTGAGCCCGCCGATACCGGCGCGGCTAAGCCTTGTTTTTAATTATGTCGAATTACGTGCGCTCAACCAATTTCAACGAGCAGTGTATTTTCTAAGGGCTGATTGTAATCAGGTACGATTGCGCTTTTTCTGTTTTATTATCTCCATACTAATTATATCTTTCTTAGCTCTTAATCTTAATTATCCGTTTCAACAACGAGTTTATCTCGGAGGCCAAGTCTTATCGCATTTTCGACACCTGCTGGGTCCGGCGTATTTGCTGCCGTTTGAAGATGCTATTGCAGCAATTTTCGGCGCTTCCCCGGCGACTTCAACAATGATTATTGCCGTTCACGTCCAGCTTACGTTTCGAGGTTAGTTAGTGCTACTCCGAGATTTATATTACTTCGACTTATTTTCAATACCAGAAATTTACATCTGTGTATTTTAAACCCGTCAATATTTAAAATTTAAATTCATACGTTTTGCCATTATTAACCTGTAATGTTCAATTTCATACATCCTGTTATTTTAATATTTAAAGTTTTATGCTCAGTTTTTAAAGTTGCTATTTTGATGTGTATTTCGACCCTCTGTAAAAGGTACAGTCACGCTATTTATTTTCAATAGCCTAACAGAAGGTTTTATTAGATGACTGTGATAAGCTTATCCCACGAGTGTTTTTTGTAAAGTTTTTAAAATAACCCGAAAGGGGTTCTTAATTTTATGCCTGTCGAAACCTTCAGTTAAGATACACAATTTTGTTATTACATTATTTACATTTTAATTATCCTGATTATTGATTACTGACATTTCAAAACTTTTATTAATTATTAATTAAACGCTAGTCACTTGTAATTTATTTTTCTTCTTGTTATTTGAATTCTTTTGATTTCTGGCGCCCATTTCCATTTTCCTTTCCTTTTTTGAAGACATTCCAGGGTACATAGCTGATGATCTGAACCTACGATCTAAGGCCGCCGATATTTGAGCTAGTTCGGCCATCGCGGTGAGTTAAGAAAGAGTTTTTCAGAGCTGCCGTGGTGTATAAATGGTAGGGGGGTTGATCTGCGATTTTTACTACCATTGCTTATTTTATTAATTAATCGCAGGTCGGCTTTCTTATTGTTTCACTGGCGCCCAACGTGGGGCGCCCATTTCCATTTTCCTTTCCTTTTTTGAAGACATTCCAGGGTACATAGCTGATGATCTGAACCTACGATCTAAGGCCGCCGATATTTGAGCTAGTCGGCCATCGCGGTGAGTAAGTAAGAGTTTTTCAGAGCTGCCGTGGTGTATAAATGGTAGGGGGGTTGATCTGCGATTTTTACTACCATTGCTTATTTTATTAATTAATCGCAGGTCGGCTTTCTTATTGTTTCACAGAATCTTCCGGAGTATTTAAATGATCAATTTTAGGAATATCTAAATCATTTACCCATTCAAACCCTCCATACGGTAGATATTCAGACATCCCGGCTCCGTACATGTTATTAATATCTACATATAGGATATACGATCCAAGATCGGCTTCTACATATTTTTCACCCATATATCGATTATTAGCTTTAGCGTATCGATTCGAACACTGTGCTAACCCTCCCCTAATACCCCTCTCTATGAACAACAGTTGATCTAAATCTGTCAGCAGCTCAAGTTTAGCTTTAGTAGTTTTCAACATTGCCTGAAATGCCAATCCTGGTGCTGTGTAAAAGTGTAGAGAATCTAATCCATACGTTTTCATACAATTTTCTCTAAAATTCTCAAACACATCAGCTAAGAGTAGAACATCAACTGTAAGGTACATATCAGCATACTGACCTAGAGTTTGCATATTAAATGTGTTCCAAACACGCAGTGCATGTTCATAATTTTCATCTGAAATGGCTGTTCCATGCAGCTGACTAAAAAATTGCGTTTTGTCGGGAAGACTTATCATTCAACTTTTCAAAATTGTCTAGGTAATCGTATGGAAAGATACCCTTACGTAGTAGTAATTCAAATTCTTCTTGGCTCTTGCAAAATTTACGTGTAATGATTTTTAAATTGTTCGGTAAATTTAATGACAATTGTTCTAAACTGCTAGGCATAAATCGAAACGAGTCTAAAAATCTGAAATCAATATTTGTACCATCCACATGTTTTGTAAATGATATAAATTTTTACTTATTTATAGGCAACAATTTAATATCTCCCATAATCAGTTTTGCCAATGGTTTTATAATAAAATGAGCGTCATAACCGCTGAGATTATGAAAAAGAACGGGAATATAATGTGCATCTTTATAGTTAAGATTACAGTGTTGATGAGCACTACCTCTATACTCACCTGTCTGATGATTGTGATCACGTACACGCACGTCTTTGTCGGTGAAAGGTTGTTTACAAATGTAACAGCATACCGATTTTTGAAATGAATCGTTTTCCTGCTGGCTAATATTCATAGGCTGTATATTTGTCAGTATATTATTTACTTGATATGCTATAGATTGTAATTCTTTTACAAACCATTCCATACAGTCGGCACCACGATATATATTAAATTGAGATAAACTATCGTCATATGAACATTTTAAATAATATGCAATACTAAATGGAACATGTTTTTGATAAACCCCTGCATTTTCGGAAACAACGTTCTGTTCTTTCTCTAAAACACACTCCACGTCCGCGTATATTGAAAATGGTACTTTTTCCTGATATTTATAGTCTTTAAATTCTATTGTTGTACCTTCTTCGGGCATTTTGATTTTAGTTTCATTTACACTATTACAATTTCTAATGTGATTTAAATATGATTCTTTAGTTACGAAATGATTTAAACACGTATCACATAATAAAGTTGAGTTGTAACCAATCTAGATAAGTTTCTTATCCAACAGAAATGGAACTGCCCCTCATCGTTGGATATCATTAGTAAATGTATAGCATCTTTATTAATTTGAGTATTTTTACTAATATAGATGGGCAATACTGAATTTTTACCAAATTTGTTTTTTCTTTCTAACGTATATACATTTATACGTAAATCATTCATTGTTTCAAATTTTGATATATCTTTTAATTTCATTGGAAATTCTAGTCCCGAGTACTTTAAAACTTCATTGAAATGTGGATATGTAAATATTCTATCAGAATGCTTATTTGCAGGATATAATGCTGACACTACCGACCACAAAAAACAATATTCATCATCATTTTTTACGTTAATGACAGCCTTTTTATTTTTAATATCTTGAGGTAACTCAATATATTTACCTACTGTTAATGGTGTGTAATGATTTAAATTTACTTTTAAATGTAATATCTCCAGCAAACTCCAACCTGAATCACGTTCTTGAAAATCTTCTAATTTCGTCAACAACTTATTCTCAACATTAGTCGCATACCACTCTTTTAAATTGGTGCCAGAATCAATTTTTTCATTTTTAGTAGCAAACGTTTTTAAATCTATCTCGCCACTACTAGGTTTTATAAAATATGCACTAAATATTACATTAGCTTTAAGCATTAACTTATCTTTTATAATTTGTTTTACTTTTATTGAGAAACTTCTGTATGCTTTTGCAAGAAATTTTTGTGGTTCCTTATAACCTAAATTTACAATCATACCTGTTCTTATTCTACTGTTAAAACAAGATTCTACATCTTCCCATACCAACTTGTTCTTTTGTTGTTGTTGTTGACCACTCCCTACACCCGCTCCCTTCTTTACTAATTTTGCTTTTAAATTTCGCAATAATTGCCGTTGCCCCTTTAATAAACTTAAATTTGCCTCTAGCCTGAATGGATTTTCATTTTTAAAACTATGCTTACTTATAAATCGACTAACAATTAAAATGGTTTTATTTACATGTTTAATCCATTTGTCAGCCTCATCACTATATTTTACAATCGCTATCGCGTCTCTGATGGTTTTTATTGAGTTCGAACTTAATTCGGTAACGTTGTCTGTCGCAGACATGTTCGCGCGCGTGCGGTTGTAATACTAACTCTTGCAACAGCCGAGCCGGTCTATTTATTCATCGTCGCAGCTGATAATGGAGGCCTGCGTCAGCAAAAAATTTTAAACAAAGGCAGCATTCAATTTAGCTGTTGTGTAGATTTTCCTCAAACAATGGGTTCCTTTGTTCAATTTTTAACAGCTTCTCAAACATGTCTGGACATGTCTGAAGCTTCAGACAATAACATCCTGTTTATCTGATAATGGCGGTCAGCAAAAATTCATCCAGACAACAAAGACTTCATTGTTCAATTATCGTGCTGATTTTAAAACAATGGCTTTCATTGTTGAATTTTTACCAGCTTTGCACATTTTATTCTCCAGACAACAATGGCTTCATTGTCCAATTTCGTGCTGATTTTAAAACAATGGATGCCATTGTTCAACAACATCCTGCAAGAATAGACATGTCTGTCAGACGATGAGTCACATCCGGTCGAGCCTGAGAAAATTTTGATAAGCGTAACAATAGCTTCATTGTTCTCCAATGGATGCCATTATTCTATTTACTGTTAACAACATCCTGCAAGAATGGACATGTATGCATTGTCGCTGAAATTGATCAACTCTACTTTTCTCTAAAACTAACTAAACCTCCGCCTAAACCTTCTGTCTGTCTGTCTGTCTGTCTGCCTGTCTGTCCGTCTGCCTGTCTACCTGTGTATCTGTCCAGCTGTCTAGTCGTTTAGCTGTCTGCCTGCCTGTCTGTCTGCCTGTCTGCCAGACAATAACATCCTGTTTATCTGATAATGGAGGTCAGCAAAAATTCATCCAGACAACAAAGACTTCATTGTTCAATTATCGTGCAGATTTCTCAAACAATGGCTTTCATTGTTGAATTTTTACCAGCTTTGCACATTTTAATCTCCAGGCAACAATGGCTTTATTGTCCAATTTCGTGCTGATTTTAAAACAATGGATGTCATTGTTCTATTTACCAGCTTTGCACATTTTAATCTCCAGACAACAATAGCTTCATTGTTCTCGAATTTCGTGCTGATTTTAAAACAAGGGATGCCATTGTTCAACAACATCCTGCAAGAATAGGCATGTCTGTCAGACGATGACTCACATCCGGTCGAGCCTGAGAAAATTTTGATAGCTTCTGATTTACTGATAACATCCTGCAAGAATAGACATGTCTGCGTACTCAGACGCTCGAGCGTGGGAAAATTTCAAAAACTACACTTTTAACCCAAAAAATTCCCGGAAGTGGCCGAGGTCAATGACCCCGACTAGGCCAATGACTCCGACCTTGACCTAGGCTAGATCCGTGACCTAGAAAAAATTCTCGGAAGTGGCCGAGGTCAATGACCCGACTAGGCCACGCCCACCGGCTGGCTAGGCCTGTGACCTTGACCTCGGCTAGACCCGTGACCTAGAAAAAGTTCAAGGTCAAATGTGGCCCAGAACGCCTATAGGTACTCTACTGTCATAACTGAGCTTTTATTTGTCCACATTCTGGCTTTTGGATGCTCATTACTTTTTTGAGTTTTGGCTTTTGCTGCAATAGCCTTTTCATAGTGGAACTGTTTTGACCTTTGCTGCAATTCAGTATAATCACGCGGTCGTATTCCTCACTGTAGGATAGCGGATTTCCTGCTTCCACCCTAGTGGACCTAACCTAACTTCACCTAACTTAGCCCAGCCAGCATCGGCGCTTCGCACCTCGATAAACAGGTCTTACTCGATGCTTCGTACAAGCGGGGCTTTGCTCCGTCTATACTCGGTGCTTCGCTCTTCAACAGGTGGGGCCCCGCCCCGTTCATACTCGGTGCACCTCAACAAACGGGGCTTCGCCTCATGGAATCCTAAGTAACATGCCAAATCCTACCTTAGAAATTTTGGCCGATGTAGGCTCGGAGCTGGTTGCAGATGACGCCGATGTCCTTATCCACTTGAAATCGCTTCCCTGGCAGCAAATCCTGTTCTGGGATGCCCTTGCAACTCTTCCTGGCCTTTGGACTTTTTATAGTTGGCAAAATACTGTTATTACATGAAAACAGTAAAAATTCAAGAGCACAATTTGTCCACAACTTGTCAATTTACAGGAATTTATTTGTTATTGTCAACAAAACAGCATCGCGTTGCTTAGTAACCGCAATCTGAATTTGTTTAAAGGAAATTAGTTTTAGTTGCAATTACACATAAAGGAATAACATTTGATAACATGTTTGTTGCTTAAATCTAAAAATAGTCTTTAGTTCTTATACATAAAAATTGTTCTTTCTCGTCACATAAAACATGTGTATAATCACTGATCTGCTATAATACTTAGTTTTAAAATGCACTGGCACTTGAGTTCAATTTTCAACACGTCACTGATTTTCTTCAATTCAGTTGCCCTCGTTCTGTATTGCTCTTTGCAAATGTTATCTTATCTTGCTTCGATTTCCATCTACCTTTCAGCTTGCTTGCTTTTCACTGGCCTGTACTTTTATTAATAAGTCAACTCTCAAGTAATATAGTTAATTTTTACTTCGTTTTACAATAAAGGAAGTATTGGATTCACCCCAAAAATTTGAAATTGAGTTTTCGACAAATCTTCACATTTTAGTCCCCTGAAGCCAAAAAACATGGTTTTGGTCTGTCTGTCTGTAATGTGAACAGAATATCTCAAAAACGAACAAAGGTATGGCGTTGAAACTTCATATACATAAGTTTTGTGTACTATCCAGATGCGACAGCAATCTTTTGAAGAAAATCGCATAACCAGAAGTATGGTGTTTACTCTTGTGATTTTTCAGTTTTTTAAGATGTTTTCAAAAACGAATCTAACGATTTTTTTTAAACTTTACATTTTGATGTGTATTGATGTGCGATAGGTGATTCCAGTTGAATACCTCTAAAATGGATTTCTTTTGTTTGCTTTTCTTTTTTTTTATTAACTCCTATATTAAATAGAACACCCGGTATATTATTACATTTTTTAATTCAGCTTAATATGTTGGAGAAAATTTGTCTCTTGAACTAACACTCTATTTTGTACGGTTTCTGTAGAATTTGTAATTTTTGACAAATGCTTAAAAATTAAAAATCAAATATTTAGCTAATTATAAGATCACCGTAAAAGGAAGTTGTGTGCGTGTTATCACATTTGTTCATTTTTAAACACTTTTACACGTAACTGTATGGTTCGAGTATTCAAATACTTGTATTCATCTTCAGAGAACACACTGTATAGCTCACTGATCAAAAAATAAGAACATTGAACTATAAAATTATTATTGATGGTGTGCAATAAAAGTCGTTTATTATTATTATATAACGGGTGTCCCGCGGAAAATTTCATTTTTAAACTTGAAATACATTTTTTATTTCTTCAAGTATTTTATTGAAAAAAATTGCAAAATAAACCTCAATCTTTGGGAAATTATTTGTGAAACAGCACATCCACCAAATAACGCCCCTCACGTTGTACCGCCGCTTCTTCCAAACAAACTTGAAAATTCCGCATCACACGCATAAGCATAGCACGTGTAATTAGACGAGTTTCTCGGGTGATGTTCCGCTTTAACACATCCACAGTGGGTGCTGCATTCTCGTAGACTTTTGATTTGAGACCGGGGGGGGGGGGGATTTAGAGTCCCTCTCTTAGAAATGATGCTATTCGGGAAAAGTTGGCGAAGCCATTACGATATTCGCGGTATGAGGAGTAGCCCTATCTTGCATAAATCAGATATCTTGACCTCTGTTAAACATTATCCGACGACGAAGAGAAGGCCACAGAAAGTTACTGATCATTTCCAGGTATCGTTCTGACTTTTCCCGAATCGCATAATTTTTAAGAGAGGGACTCTAAATTGGCCTCCGCGAAGCTCTGATTTAACTCCTTTGGACTTTTTGTTGTGGGGATATCTCAAATCAAAAGTCTACGAAAATGTACCAGCCACTGTGGATGTGTTAAAGCAGAACATCACCCGCAAAATTCGTAGAATTACACGTGCTATGCTTATGCGTGTGATGCGCAATTTTCAAGTTTGTTTGGAAGAAGCGGCGGTACAACGTGAGGGGCGTTATTTGGATGTGCTGTTTCACAAATAATTTCCCAATGATTGAGGTCTATTTTGTATTTTTTTTTCAATAAAATACTTGAAGAAATAAAAAATTTAAAATGAAATTTGCCGCGGGACACCCTTTACAACAATGTAAAATAGCACTACCACACTTTTTGCATGCTATGTCAAGGTATACCAAAGGTATACCAATGCATGAGCACACGTGCCTACACCTATTGCGCAAAATTCGTAGAATTACACGTGCTATGCTTATGCGTGTGATGCGCAATTTTCAAGTTTGTTTGGAAGAAGCGGCGGTACAACGTGAGGGGCGTTATTTGGATGTGCTGTTTCACAAATAATTTCCCAATGATTGAGGTCTATTTTGTATTTTTTTTTCAATAAAATACTTGAAGAAATAAAAAATTTAAAATGAAATTTGCCGCGGGACACCCTTTACAACAATGTAAAATAGCACTACCACACTTTTTGCATGCTATGTCAAGGTATACCAAAGGTATACCAATGCATGAGCACACGTGCCTACACCTATTGCGTCGGCAATGTGTTTCTACTCTAAGGATTGCCTTGGGATAGTGCTGAAAGAGGGTTATTCAAACACGAGAAAAAAATGGCAACTGTGTATTTTAAACATTTTACTATCACATGGCAGGGACTATTTCAACAAAGATACTTAATTAACTAAAATAGAGTATGATCAAAAATTATTCTCATCTAGTATGACTATGGAATTGTTCCTAATTTGTGAATGCAACCATGGTGTAAAGAATACAAGGTGAAACATTCCCGGAGATGCGCAGTTGTTCAGAAAGTAGAGGGGAGATTTCAATCAATCCCCAATGCGCCTAGTCAGGAAATCTATCACGGCCGCGATCATGGTGCAACCATGGCCACGATCGTATATTGTTTCTGGCACTGTCAGTCGATGTCAAATTCGAGGTTAGCAGGTTAGGTTTTTCGTCAGTCTGACACCAACTAATGCAAAACCAAAGCTCGACTTTGACGTCGACAGCGTCTTCAACAATACACTTCAGTACTACCAATCGTGCCCTTTGTGGGCCCATGTCCTATTGGTTGAATTTGAGGTCCACTCACATTCTGCGAAACGTTACACCTTGAATTCTATGCACCTTGAATGCAACTACGTCAGAATCAAACGTCAAGTTTGACATTTAAGTGTAAACATTCATAAATTAGAAACAATTCCATAGCCATACTAGGTGAAAATAGATGTAGAAAAATCAGTCCTTCTCAGGACTAACTAGGAACACCTGAGGACGGGAGTAGATCACAAACTCCCGAAACATCATGTGATAAACACCTGAGACAGTGGAAAAAGTTCGATAAAACATACAGATGAAAATAATTTTTGATCATACTTTACTTAATATAACATAAAAATATCTAGCACTGCTGTGGCAACACTTCTTCTCAATACGAAAGAGATAAAAAATCAGGGACCGTATTTATTTGCAACAATTGTAAACTAGCATTACCAACAACAGTGTAGTAAACCTACAGTACCATTGACTAGAAAAATGTAAGTTTAAATTCACATTCTAAAAACCCACAAATTGATCGATGTAGTGAGGAAAGTTTTTAGTTGACTAAAAATGGCATAGACTTGATCTTTGCATTTTCTGTAAACATGTTTTTTAGAAATTCACAACGTGAAATATATTGACAAGACTGGCGATTGGCCATGGTGAAGTTTTTATTCTTTAACATTACACCTTGTCAACAAATTGAGAAAAAGCCTATAACTGACCAGTTGTCTATCACTTATTAATTGTATATCACATAATGTAGTGTGATATGTAGAAACAGTATTAAAAAATTCAAATAAATTTATACCATAATCCGAACATGCCCTATTCCGAATTTGTGGTAATCTGAACAGTGGTGGACTTGAGTTTCCTAGTATTTTATGTTTTTATCAAACTTAGTTTCATTTAATAAATATTTGTGTTTTAGATGAGCTGTATCTATTGCACTACATTAAAAAAATAAAGCAAGAATGTATTTCTTATATTTAAATTGATTCTCAGTAAACCGAAACCCTGACGGTCCTAATTAATTCGGATTATCTAGACTGTACTGTACTGTAAATCAGAGTAAAGGTTTATGAAAGTTAGTGAATCTGTTGCCCTTAGTAATAAAAAACAATGGCAAGTCATGCAACCTACAGCTACAAATTCAACCTATTAAATTTAGAATCACGCAAGAAGTCTTTCCTTAACAGCCACTTTATCACTAATATTCCTATTGTTCTTCAAAAGTGTCCCGAGTACAATGCCTACAAACAAAATAAGTCCCACTTGTGTATTGGAAATAAACTTTAAAGCACAGTCTGAAGCATTATCTATATTGACGGTTACCAATTGACTGGCAAGATGTGTTGCTACCAGTGCAACGGATGCATAGTAAGGCCATGATTGCTCGTTCATAACTCCCGACATCACCAAACTACCAACCATTGTTGTAGAAAAGGCAGACAGCCACACCTTGGTATTTTCACCAAACCGAATGGCCGTTGACTTAATGCCAACCCGCAAATCTTCACTGCGGTCCTGATGGGCGTAAATAGTATCATAAACTATGGTCCAACACACGCCTGCTATGTACAGTGGTACACAAATAGGAATGCTAACGTAGCCTTGACAAGCGCTATATCCTAACAAGGCACCCCAGTTGAACGTTAACCCCAAAACAAACTGGGGCCAATAAGTAAACCGCTTCATTAGGGGGTAACCAACGACTAGAGCCATGGAACTGGCACCTAGGAAAACACTATACCAATTTAGCTGCAGTAAGATCGCCAAACCTAAGCTTAACTGCCCTACTAGAAACACCGAAGCTTGTTTCATGGTCACATCACCATTCACTAGGGGTCGATCTTGAGTCCGAGCCACTTTGCAGTCAACGTCACGATCCCACATGTCGTTTATTGTGCAGCCCGCTCCGCGCATCACAACTGCTCCAGTTCCAAAGAGCGCCAGCATGTACCAGTCCGGGAAACATCCTGGAGCTGCGGCCGATGCGATGGACCATCCACATGGCCAGAAGAGTAGCCATGATCCGATGGGCTTGTCCAGCCGAGCGAGCTTAAGGTACGGCTCAATGGACTTGGGACAGCCGGCAACTAATTTAGCAGCTAGCTTGAGCTTTGCCTTTGTGTTTTTGTTCTCGCTGGCCTCTACATTTCCGGATAGCTTTGCTTTGTACTGGCTGAAATGTTTTAAAATTCCGAAATGCTTGAGGGAGCTAACCTCACTTCTGTTTAGGAGGCAACAGAACGTTTTGCATTGGAAAATATGTTTCACACTTAACATCCTGTTAGTTGCTTTTCTAGTTTATTGTTTTTCGGTTTTATGTTTTTTATCCACATAACTGTCTTTGATTCGTTTGCAAAAATCTCTACATCGTGGTTTTTATATTTTCAAGGTCGCAGATATTTTGGTTATTTTCAATTCTGAAAAGGAAATGATAATTACATTCATAAAATACAGTTTGTAATTTAAAATGGGTTTAGTATACCTTGACCGTCTTTAGTTTAATACAAATTTTTCAAAAATGAACGACAAAAACCATTACATAAAATTCTTACAGTGGCGACTCGTCATGCGTAACATTTTATTTTAAATCTAAATTTTAGAATACGAAGCAGGTTGTGTTCTTGCTTATTTTTAACAATGTACTATTGCAAAACGGATAGGGAACACTTACATTAATTATTAAAAATTACTAAAGTCAAAATAACAGATTAATTCTGTCAAAGTCGGCTAAGCAGGTTATAGTTGAATATCTATTACTTAACGCAAAAACTCTCAATTATCATGCAAGTGAAAATGATACTGAACCAAGAAGTGATAAATTTTAAATATAAGATAATATGGTAACAAAAATGTGACATACGAGCAGTGGCGTAACCAACGTTTTGCTGGGGGGGGGGGGGGGTGATCTGGGTGAAAAATTGTACTACACGTCGGCGTTATACTATTTTAGCAATGTAACATAGTCCGTCCAGCTTGCTCGTAGGCGCACCTTTTTTTTCCGTTGGAAATGAGAAATTTTTAGAGAACCAAAAGCGAGCCAAAATATTTATAACGGGTGTTCATTAGAATTTGTGGTCTAGTCGGCTTTGGAACTGATGAAGTCATGTCGTGCATTAAATCATACGGTTGATAACTGACACTGGTGACACTGTAAGTCTATGTCAAATTCCGAAGCCGGACATTTGGGCGCGGCCGTTTGGGTGCGAAGACACTTCGGCGCAGGGCCACTTGGGCGCGAGACATTTGGGCGGGAGGAATTAATTAAAGTATATTAATATTAGCTAGCTTTACTATTTTAAATAACGAAACTTACCTAAAGCACGTCCAAGGAGGTGGCGGGCGGCAAAAATTTAGTATAGAAATATTAATTGTCGGAAATTAGAATTTTATTAATACAAGTGGGTTCGACGAAAACAAGTTACAAATTTTAACTTTCCGGTAAATACTAACAAATCCTTTGCGGAGATTTATTATATTAAAATAATAAGTAATAGAGAATAAATGAATAGAGATTGGGTTTATTGCCAATCTAAAATTCAGAATTTTGTTTTTATTGGAAAATATTTGCAAACAATGACAACACCTTTAACAAAGAAAATGAGTAGGGGAAGTGTGGATATGCTGGTATACTTTTTCTTAGTAACCTATTTTTCTACTAAAATTAGCTCGAAATTCCGAGTTTTTTAAATACATGTTTGGTTAATCATGAATAATGTTGTGGGGATGTAATATTTACTAAAACGCCACAAGATTTATGGATATTTTTTTTATTTTTTCCTTCGGACGTGCCATCATACCAAACTGTCTGATTATTAAAATTAATCTTTTTATATTATTTATTATTATTCTTATACCTGTTCTTATCTTCAGTTAGTCGTTTCATAACATAACGAAAACAATTGATTACTTTAAAATTTAACAGTTTATTGTTAAGTATTATCATTACAAACAAAACTCGAAGTCGACTAGTTTCGGTCCAAACAGAACACATTAGAAACATATTAAAAATTTGAAGCGTCAATCGATTAAATATAGCATAGTATATATTCATTTACCAGTACAATAAATGTATTTCTATTTAAAATTATTTTCAACACTTATACCGGGTGTCCGTTCTCAAAGTCGAACATAGGCGATTAACATTGTATTGAACGTTTTTGCCGATTCCTGCTCGCCAAATCAACTTGCAGGGAAGGTAAGGGTATCAATAGAAAGATAAAATTATTACGCATCAAATGGTATCAATAATAATATTCAATATTCGATTTTTATTTTAAAATACTAATTTAAAACTTGGGAATTTTTAGATATGCCATGCCTTGCTTTTCAAGTTCGATAGCATTTGTCAAAAAAATTGGTAATTAGTTGGCGTAAATCAGGTATTTTCTGTCAACGTCTGTTAAAATTATATATAGAAAACTGAATCATTTCAATGAAGAACGAGTAAATGCACTAATGTTAATTGCCTATATGCGACTTTGAGAATATTTCCATCTTTATTTCAATTCAGAATTATTATTTCATATCTAACATACTGCCCTTTTTATGTACTTATTCAGAATTATTTCAAAACTTTTCTAATATATTACCTTCTTTATTTCTATTCGGATTTATTTCAAAATTTATCTAATATAGGTACTACCACCTTATTTAAAATTAATTTCACAACGGTTACAATAAATAATTGGATTATTCTTTATACATTGCTTGATTAATTACATTAACTTCTCAGAATAAATAATGATTTAATAAATGTTTGTTTATTTGTGCCAAATTTAAATTATTCAACAGTAATATCCCAAGTGCTTTAAAATAGCCGATTAAATTTTGACGTTTTCTATCAGAATGTTTTGCTAAAAAATTTGTCGCTCAACAAGAATCCCGAGTGCGTAGCACGGGGGATTTTGGGGCGGAAAATTTACGAGATATATTTCTTCAAAGCAAAACATTCTGACAGAAAATCGTCAAAATTTCTTCAGGCTAGTTTACATGCACGCGGGATGTTCGGCGTGATTATTTCCTGAATAAATAGATAACATTCAGTTGGTGAAGCACCTTTAACAATCATGTTGAAATTATGCACAAGCGATTAAATTTTGACATTTGAATTTTTGTCATTATTAAACTGACAGAAACCATAGTGATTACGCATTATTATGGATATGAAGAAAATAATCACACTTAATGTGTTCCTAAATCCCAACGTTAACCCTTTCTCGCGCCCAAGTGTCTCGCGCCCAAGTGTCTCGCGCCCAAGTGTCTCGCGCCCAAGTGTCCCGCGCCCAAACGGTCGCGCCCAAATGTCCTACACCGGTCAAATTCGATTTTAGCAGGTTAGGTTTTGCGTCAGTCTGTGTCAAAACTGACCCAAAACCTAACCTGCTAACACCGAATTTGACATAGACTTACAGTGTGACCAGTGTCAGTTATCAGCCATATGATTTAATGCACGACATGACTTCATCAGTTCCAAAGCTAGACTAGACCACAAATTCTAATGAACACCATTTATATCAAGGGCGTAAAACAAGCGTTTTTAACCGGTGGCGTGAAAGTTATAGCACGAGGTGTGGAGCTTCGATGCCTATAGCCCGACAACGGCCAAAAACGCTGGTTGCATACAAAACTTTATGTACAATCGAAATTTAATTTAAAAAGAAACACCAGATTATACCGCGTGTCTTAAAACGAATTGCATCTAGTAGGTTTTGATTTTTGCTAGCATGAACATTTTTATGTGCCGCTGGATTGTTATTGGTGTTGCATTATTCAGAGTTGTTCAGAGCCAACATTTTGATTATTGAGGCATATTTTCGATCAGGACAGCTATTATTAAATGGAGAATGGCAATATTCCCATGTGGTTTGTAAGCAGCAGTTTCGATTGCAGTTTCCTAACAGAATTGTTGAAGAAACTGCTGCACCACATTCGTCGCACTGTTGAAAAATGCCTGACGACAGGAAGTGTAGAAAAAGGCAAGTCTACTGAAAGACCAGCCACTGCCCCAAACGTTATTGAAAATGTTGAAGCTCTTGTACATAATTAAAAAATGTCAGTGCGTCGTATTTTAGTTGAAACGGATGTCCCTACAAGTACTGTTCACCACATTTTGAAGAAGCGACTGCACATGCATCCCTGTAAAGTGTCTGTTGTACATGAAATTCCACCATGGGACCATGCTAGTCGAACACAGTATTGCAACTTTTTCCAAGAAAGTTTAAACAACAACGATGTTCTTGATTTAAGTTTCTTTAGAGATGAGGCATGGTTCCATTTAAATGGATATATAAATAATTAAATAAACTGCTCAAGTACAGGTCTAAAGAGTAGCTTCAGCACTGCGAAAACATTAAGTATTATAGTGCACCCAGAATGTGTAGTTCAAAACGTGACCACCGAACTTCTGTAGATGGCGCCAAGTGGACAAGCCCCCACTGTGCTACAATGCTTGGAAATTTTGCAAAGTGGAAAATCGCCACCTTTCGCCAAAACCAAATAGCGCATGAAGGTGCTCGGGACCTTAGCAACAACTTTGCCCCCTTTCAAAATTTCGATATCTGTAGCCGTTCGAAAGTTACAGGCGATCCAGATAGACAGACAGACGGACAAAACGTTCGCATAAGTACGCTGAAGCTACTAATAAACAGAACTACAGAATGTGGTCAGTCGATAATCCTCATAACCATATTGAGTCTCCTTTACATTTTCTTAAAATTGGAATATGGTTAGCTGTGTCACGTCGTAAGGTTAAAGGACCAATATTTTTCCATGCCTCGGGCCAGAGGCCTTGGTCTTTAACCACGTCAACCTCATGGAAAATAGTTATTTATGTATCTAGGCCGAAAAACTGGCTTTTTATGGACGATGCCTGAAATTGCTGGCTGAGGCGACAGCCGAGGCAAGCAATCAGGCAAGGCCATAAAAAGCAGTTTTCGTCCGAGGTGCATATTAAATTTGTCCGTCGACCGTCATAATTTGAAAACAAATTAAAGTGGAGTCCGAATTATAAGAATTGTCGAGGCCGAAAAACGTTTGCGGACAAAAGCGTTTGCGGATAAAAAACGTTTGCGGACGAAGTGTTTGCGGACGAAAAACGTTTGCGGACGAAAAGCGTTTGCGGCTGTAAAGTGCGGTCGTAAAGTGTTTTCGGACGAAAAGCATTTGCGGAAAAAAAGTGTTTGCGGACGAAAAATTAATGGTGTCCAAAAAAGTGACAGTTTTCGTACGTAAATGCGTCCGTAAAATCACATTTTATAGGAAGGTCGACGGAATAGTAATTTTTGTATTAAGTGCGCGAAATTAATGATTTTAGAACGTGAGAATGTTACTTCTTTTGACGAGGCGACAGCCGAGCAAAAAAGTTATTCGAATGCTCTAAAACATTTCGCGCTCGTAATACAAACAATATTTTTTCTACAACCGCCAAACAAGAATGTTAATATTGTTTCGCGCCGTAGTGCGCGAAAATTTTTAGCGCTCTAGTGCGCAAAATGCATTTTTCACGTCGTTAATGGCAACGTCAATAAATATCCCATTTTTTAACACGTTAAAAAATGGCAAACTTCGCGCATTGATAGCGATGCGCGAATGTCCCCTTTTTTGACGGTTCATATTTTCCCACTGCTGATCATGTAAGTCAGTGATACAGCCTTAGTAACTAAACATGTAAGTCGGTGATTATATTTGTTTGCTGCTTTCCCTTGACTACGGAAGTTAACATTATTATTAAGTTCCTAGAATAATACAATTAGCAACGCAAGATGCAGACTGGTGACAGGTGATAAAGCAAACGAAATAGTATATTGTATGTTAAGAGCTGAAAGTGCATTCTTGCCGCTTGCGCATGAATATTGCTGGTTGAGACGAAGTCGAAACCAGCAATCATGCAAAAGCGGCAAGCGCACTTTTAGCTCGAAACATACATACTATTTTTTCGACGACTGAGCATATTATTAAAGGAAAATATCAAATTTCGTTTTATCGCAAAAATTAATTGACAATCAAGTTAACATTACTCGCGCAGTCTATATGACATGTGACGCGATTATTTCCACAAATGACGGGCGTTGTCAAGGAAACATTCGGACGTGGCTACCTATTTTGTTCACGCGGAAACCCAAAACGCTCGGCGAGCGGCAAAAAGATGAAAACGCACGCTCAGCGGCAAATGTCAACTTTCTGTTGTCAAATGACAGTGAGAAAAATCTACTTTCGATGTCAGTCGTCGAAAAACGATTTTTTCGAAAATTTAGAAAAATTTCGATAAGCAGCGGGAAAAATATAATAAGATAACTGACAATGCATCGCCTATTAACATTTTCGGCAGGGAACAAGCCGCGGCTTCGCATTGGCTTGTACTTGCCTACCTCAAATGTTAATAGGTACTTACATTCCTTCTTACTTAAATATCTATTATATCCCTCTTAATGCATAAATATCTCTTATTCGTTGCAACTTTTAATATGTCAGACTTAGAAACTGATATGGCCCCGCTTGAAGCTGAGCTGGCTCTGGCTTGAAGTAGGAAATGCCCCCAAGTTACGAATTTCAAATGATTTAGATATTTACTTTATAGAAAAAAAGGTCCTTTGTGAAGTTCGCGAGGCACAAATTAATTAAAACGCAATTAATGCATTTAACATTTGAGCATAGCTAATCTCCCGTCACATTTGGCGATTGTCGACCGTAGGGCGATGATAATATTTCAAAGCAGGTAAGAGGCTCGATTCTGCAATGTCACGGAGAAATTCCAATACAAATATCCTGATACCGCACGTAGGCTCGCGCCCTTATCACAGCAATATAATTCTTCCCCCCAAGTCAGTCTAGAAGATGTCGAGGAAACTTGACTTGAACCCGGTATTCCACCCTGGAAGTCCTGAGGGAGCCTTAACCCTCCAGCACCTAGAGAGCGAACTCGCGCTCTGAGACCGCCACCGTTTCCGCCACAAAACGAAACTTTTACGTTTCAATTTTCACTTTGGCCTGCAAAACTACCTTTTGGCCAAACCCAAGTTTGTTTGACAGTTATCTGTCATGGACTTTTGTTGTGTAAAACCCTCCTCGCCCGGTATTGGTGTCAATGAGGTGTTCGTTTTCTCAGGTGGCCGGCTATTCGGACTGTATTCTAGCTCCAATATTTGTTTGCTTTCTGAAAGCTCGGTAGCGACCCGATTACAGTATTTATTGACTCCCTGCTATAACGTTTCGCTTCGATTTTCAATGCAAATTAATTATAATTGATTATAGCATTTACAAATTCGAAAATTCGACTTTATAAAAGTTCCAGCCTGCGCGAGCCCACCAGTCCGTCGCTGTGCGCGATCGGAGCGGAAAAGCGTTCACTGCGCACTTCCGTTTTTGCGTTGATGCGAGAGAAGGGAACGTGATAACAAGGTATAAAATTAAACTTTTCTTCGAGCCGAGCACCAGAAATATACCAGAATTCTTTAGAAAATTCAAATCCAGCTCTCTGAGTAACATCCCCGACCTGTTTCACTCAGTTCATAATTCTTTAAATTAAATCGAAGCTCACCCGGAATTCGGGAGCGTAAATAATAGCTAGCTCATCTTCACAAAGCGCCAGATTTTCTAGTTTACTCGTTGGAAGTAACACACACCCGAGAGCGAGCTGTGTTATTTTCCCATAATTTTATTAATTCGAAGCAAAATCAGCTTAAGGTCAGGTTGTATGATGATAAATCATTCGAAGTCTCAGAAGTTTTCCGTCGCCTCGCGGCAATTATGAGCCGGTGCCTGGACCTCGGCGCCGTAGTAGAATTAAAATTTAATAGTTAATTGCCCCAAGTCACAATCTACCTACCTTCAAGCCCCGTGGTTATTTGACCTCGGCACGCGCGCGATCTAGCTGTTATCAATCCCGATAAGCTTCAATCACCAATTATAATAATAAAGGCGAGGCACTAACACCCCATGAAGGAGCTTGGCCTGCAAGGCGGAAGGTCAGAGCTTCCGTATCCTTGCTATCACACCCGGCTGTCGCGTGTCAAATTCATGACACGTGGTGATGTGGTGAGCATCACGCATTAGACAACCGCATTATCTATAATATAATTTTCCTTAATGTGTGTTTGTCTGTGGCACAAAATAAAATCTCACGTTCCGGCTTCACAGATGTTTATATTTGTTTAGGTTTTGTTTTTTCTATCTTAGCGCTCGGTTCGGAGCTGGACCTTTCGTGTATCCTATTTCACGTGCGCGTAGCGCGCAATTTGCTTGTTACCCCTTATTCTTTCGAACGCAGGTTCCCAATTATTTAAAGCGACTGGGTAGGCCGCCCGTCAGGCATCGATCTGGAATTTGAACTCCAGACTTCCGCGCCGCAGTCCAATGCTCTAACCACCGAGCCACGCTGGCGCTCCAATCACCTATTGATATCACTAAATAACATTCTGAGGTCGCACACGTGGTACATAAGAGAAAGTCCATTCAGGTGGTATTTGAAAACTTAGTGGCTTGTATTAAATAAAATCACTGATAACACCCAGGGGCGGACTGGCTGGGAGGCAGGGAGGCAAAGTCCCCCCGGGCCCTCATACCCCATTAATGCGGGCCTCTGCTGGCCCCCAGTTTAAAAATCTAGGTACATACATACTTTAGAAAAAATATTATGATCATATCCATGTATTGTGTCAAGTATTTGTAGTGGTAAAATTAATAGGAGGAATACTAAAAATTTATTAGGCTTACCAAGTCGACTATCGACCTTTTTCGGTTAATCTTAAAATGGATGGATATTTGGTGATACAATCGCTCATATTCCCACGTTAAAATAAAAAATATATAAAAATTGAACAAACTGGGTTGTGGGCTCAGGAAAAAGCCCTCAAGCGGGGTTTTGCAGGTATGATAATTGTCTACATCCTGTAGTATTGTTTGCATTAGAGAAAATAATGGAAAGTAAATTTGATTAAAAAAACTAGTTCTGAAGCTGAAGCACATGTAGTTTTGATTTTTTTAAAGAATTTGGTACTACTCGTAGATTACAATATGCTGAGTCTGTAGCATTTAGAAATATATTTTTACTTTCTTTTACAATAAAGGAAGTATTGGATTCACCCCAAAAATTCGAAATTGAGTTTTCAACAGATCTTCACGTTTTAGAGTCCCCTGATCCCAAAAAACATATTTTTTTCATTGGTCTGTCTGTCTGTCTGTCTGTGTGTGTGTGTGTCTGTCTGTGAACAGAATATCTCAAAAACGAAAAGAGGTATGGCGTTGAAACTTCATATATAAGTTTTGTGTACTATGTAGATGAGACAGCAAGCTTTTCAAGAAAATCGCATAACCGAAAGTAGGTGTTTACTCTTGTGATTTTTCAGTTTTTTTCGATTTTTTCAAAAACGGCTCTAACGATTTTTTTTAAACTTTACATTTTTATTACATTTTTAATGTGTATTGATGTGAAATAGGTGATTTTCCAGTTCAATACTTCTAAAGTGGGTTTCTTTTGTTTTTTTTCTATTTTTTTTATTAACTCCTATTTTAAATAAAACACCCGGTATATTATAACATTTTTGAATTCACCTTAAAATTCTAGAGAAAATTTGTCTCTTCAACTAACGCTCTATTTTGTACCGTTTTTGTAGAATTTGTAATTTTTGAAAATTTTTGACTAATGGTTAAAAATTAAAAATGAAATTTTTGACTAATTATAAGATCACTGTAAAAGGAAGTTGTGTGAGTGTATCACACCAGATTTTT
The DNA here is from genome assembly GCA_940337035.1 of Agriotes lineatus. Classification (NCBI taxonomy): domain Eukaryota; kingdom Metazoa; phylum Arthropoda; class Insecta; order Coleoptera; family Elateridae; genus Agriotes; species Agriotes lineatus. The sequence goes on along the minus strand of CALNHX010003764.1, from coordinate 76,574 downwards.
AAAGTACGAATACGTATTATTGCTTAGCCGCACACAGGTTTTTTGTGAAAGGGCACTAAATTAATTTAAAATAAGCACATCGCGATTATGGGTTGTGTTGATAAAATGTCCTCGACTCTCTCGATTTTTATTACATTTAAAAAAAAATTAAAAAATTTAACCTACTTTTCGCCAATATTCTAACCTACTAACTTTGTATTGAAATGGCAAATACATTTTTACTTGTCTGGTCTAAAAGACGAAGGAAGTACTGCAATTGTGAAAAAATCACATTCCAAGATTTCTTTAGATCTTCATATTTCAGGGTCTCTATATGACGAAAAACATGTTCTCTCAATTCCATATGTCTGTCTGTCAGTATGTCTGTTTATCCGTCTGTCTGTCAGCCTGTTGGGGGTATTGTTCAAAAACCATTTTTTTTTAAGAAGACGCTATTTTTCATACGAGTTATATGTGTACCAGACGCGAGACCCAATATATTTTCGGTCAAATATATACAGGGTAAGCACCTTAAAAAATAAAATGTTGTCTATTTTTGATTTAACGCAGGAATAGATAGAAGTAATAATTTGCACATAGCTTAAATTTTTACCCTTAATGAAAATGGAACCCAAAAGATTGAGTAAATATCGTAAAATGAATAGATATGCAGAGATCGATGCATCCCTTATATTTTATTTTTATTTATTTATTTACACCAATAAAACGGGGCATGACCAATTACATTATTGGCGGTTCAGGCCCCTTGCCGTATATACTAGTATAATATAAAAAATAAAAAGTACAAACTAATAACTAAAAGTTGTAATTTAGAAACTAATAATACCTAATTACAAATTAAAAACTAAACATTCCTACTACTGGTTTAGGTTTCATAGAGATGGCTGTAATCAAATTTTATTATAATAATACAGCTTAACTTTTTTTCTAAAGAATTTAGGCTTTATGTTAAATATAATGTTTTTTGACTGGTGAAAATATGCATTGGTGGTTATAATTATTCTTATCATAGGCGAGTTAAGTATGTAATTGGTTCGACATGTAGGTAGATGGAATATATTTTTTGGTCTAGTTCTATGTGCCGGTATATGAAGACTGAAGATAGATAACAAATCACCATCAATTCTGTTGTTTAACAATTTATTTAGAAAACAAACGTCAGCCACTTCTCTTCTGTATTTTAAGTACAGATCCAGAAGTAAGCAAATGTAACTCGCACGAGGGAAGTTCCGTGTAAACCTCTTTACAGATTTGTACTAACTACTTTCTGCATTTTTCATTAATATTAGGTAAGTATCCAGGTTTTTACAAACGAACAGGGGCCTTTTAAGGCTGAAGTCCCCCCGGGCCTTTCCCTTGCCAGTCCGCCCCTGATAACACCTTGCTTGCATTAATTTGATGAACTGACATTTGTTTATATTCACAGTACTGCCAACCTCTGTAATCCAACCTAGAAGTTCCAGCGACTGTCAAACAGTTGAGAGCCGCGACTGCCCTGCCAGTTGGGTGGCCTAACCATAGCGGGAATCAAATTAAATTTTATTTTATATTTACGAATGGGAATAATTTATAAGTGGATTTATTTGTACACCTAAGATTTGATATGTATATAGGATTGAATAAATGTAATTTATGTTATCTCATGTTCTTTACATCAGTCAATGTATAAGTAAACAGAACGTAGGCCTATTCAGAAGCTACCATTGATAAGGGCAAAAGATGAAGTAACGCTAATATTAAATAAATATACCAGGTAGCGTTACACTGCAACACCGGCCCTGAGGAATTAGTTCCAGGACCCCGAAACGCCACGCCGCTGAAATAAAGGAAAGATTTGCTTTGCCGCAATCTTTCTCAAAAATTTCTCCGAGGGTTACCTCACCTGTCAATAATTCCCTACAACCTGAGTCACCCAAACCCGCTTAATGGGTTAAGCTTTCCCTGGGGGTCATATTAAATGCTAAAACTAATATTAAAGCATCGAACTGGTCAACAATAGTTAGAAATCATCAACAGCTTCAGCTACACTGATATAAATGTAGTGCACAGAGTTCGCTCCTTCAATGATTCTCAGGGTCCCAGGAATATTATAGTTGAACTTGCATCAAGGAAAACAAAGAATACATTTCTTTCCGCCGCGAAACAAAAAATGAAATCCACTAGAGCTTCAAATTCGAAACCTGGAATCAACCTGCCCGAGTACAACGCAAGTGTTTTTGTCAACAAGCACCTCTCTCCGGCTAAGAAGACGCTCTTGAGAAACGTTAAAATTGCGGCCCGCGAGAAAGGTATAAAATATGTGTGGGTCAGGGATGGCACACTATATGTACGTAAGTCCGATACTTTTCGCGTAATGATAATTCACGCCCTTGCGGACGTTGAGAAGGTGTAATATGTTTATTCAATTGTTGATTGTGTTGTATTATTATGGATAATATTTCACTTTATTATCAAAACGTTCGCGGGCTTCGTACAAAGTCCCACCAGTTGTTTGCATCGTCTGCTGATAGTGATTATGACGTTATCTGTATAAGCGAAACATGGCTTAACACGAATGTATTTAGTGAAGAACTTTTTGACTCAAATTACATTGTTCATCGCAGAGACCGCTCTAGCACTAGTTCTTGTAAGTCGGATGGCGGTGGCGTCTTGATAGCAATTAATAAGCAAATTGTAAATGTAAGACAGTTTAAATGGGAAAGTGATTGCGAAGATTTGTGGGTGTCTATTCCTTGCTGTTGCCTTTTTATTTGCTGTGTATATATTCCTCCCCAGGATAATTATGCTTTACAGTGTTTTTTAAGTAAATTGCAAGTTGTGATAAATGATACTGCCCCTGAATATAAATTTGTAATCGTAGGAGATTTTAATTTCCCACAAATATCGTGGTCTCAAAGCAGTCATTCTAATTTAATTCCAACTAATTATACTGACAACAAATCGATTGAATTCTTGGACGCTTTATCATTTACTGGGATGATGCAGTTTAATAAATTTTCGGGGTCTCATGGTAAAGTTTTGGATCTTGTTTTGAGTAATGATTACATAATCAGATCAGTGTCAAAGTGTTCTTCTCCCCTAGTTCCTGAGGATGTGTTATATCACACTGCTATTGAAATTTCGCTTACCCTTACGGTAATTAAAAACTTGCGTCATAAGGACCATGTTAAATTGTTTTTCAATTCAGCGGATTACAATTCTATCAATGCTGCAATTTCAAACGTCAGTTGGGAAGTTGAGTTATCCAACATGCATGTGAATGCAGCTGTCGTTATATTTTATAATGTTTTGAATGAAGCTATAAGAGATTTTGTGCCTTCTCGTAAAACCTCTGCTAAGCGTTTTCCCAGATGGTTCTCAGTTCCACAATTAAAACAGTTAATGAAAAACTAAAATTTCTTAAAAAATTTAAAAAATATAAAAATGAATTAGATAACCTTGCATTTAAACGACTAAGAACTAGATCGAAAGAATTGATTAGACTTGATTACACCAAATATATCAATAAAACTGAGACATCGATCGCCTCAAATCCTAAACAGTTTTGGACATTTATTAATAATCGTAAAAGAGGGAATGGCATTCCAAATATTATGTTTTATGATGACGTGTCTGCTCATACTGGCATTGAAATTGCAAATTTATTCTCAGACTACTTTAATTCTGTCTACGAACTTCCTGCTCCTATTGATGATTGTATAAATAATGTTACTGATAATACTAATCATTCTCTGTGTTGCTTGAGTATTTCAGAATCAGAAATATTTGATAAACTAATTACTATGGATGTTACCAAGAGCCCCGGTCCCGACGGTTTGCCTCCCGTTTTCCTATTAAATTGTGCACAGACCTTGAAGGTTCCACTTTCAATTATTTTTAATAAATCCCTGAAACAGGGTGTGTTTCCTGATATTTGGAAAAAATCGTTCATTACGCCAATCTTCAAATAGGGAATGAAGATAATGTCAGAAATTATAGGCCTATATCCAAATTATCGTGTTTTGGAAAAGTTTTTGAATCAATTGTAAATAATCATTTAAAATATTCTTTAAAATCGTATATAATCCCTAACCAGCACGGGTTTGTTCTGGGCAAATCGGTTGTAACTAATTTACTGCAATACGTAGATTATTTATCTTCTTTTATGGACAGGAGGATCCAGGTGGATGCCGTGTACACCGACTTTAGCAAGGCTTTTGATAAATTAGATCATAACATATTAAGAACCAAACTTGCTGGAGTCGGTGTCCACGATTCTCTGCTGAGATGGCTCTGTTCCTATATATCGAACAGATCGCAAGCTGTGACTGTAAATGGGTTTCAATCCAAATTTTTTCATACTACTTCTGGTATACCACAAGGTTCGCATATTGGCCCATTACTTTTCCTTATTTACATAAATGATATAATTGATTACATCCGACATTGCAATTTTCTGTTGTTCGCCGACGATCTGAAATTATATATGCCTATAAGATCTGCTCAGGATTGCATACTGCTTCAAAGCGATTTGTATAGTTTAGTTGATTATTGCAAAGTAAATAGACTGTTTCTTAATCTCGATAAGTGTTACGTCATTTCCTTTACCAGGAATATCAATCCACACTGTTTTAATTATTATTTTACTAAGTATTACAATATTTATTTAATTAAGCGTGCTGTAGAAGTTCGAGATCTAGGTATTTTAATGGATTGTAAGCTTTTATTTCGTGCACATATTTCTCATGTTACTCAGGATTCCTTAAAATTACTGGGATTTATTAAACGTGCAACAAAGTTGTTCACCTCGGTCACTGCGATTAAATGTCTATACTACTTGTTTGTTGTCAGTAAAATTCAATACGCATCCTCGGTTTGGAATCCTTTATATATATCATATATAAGTAATATCGAGAGAATTCAAATTAAATTTATGAAATACGTAGCATATAAGGAGAATAATCGTTGCTCGTTTTCGTACCGCGACTATTGTATTAGTTTAGTTTAGTTTAGTTTATTTATTAGTATCAGTACACAAAATAAGTGTTTATACAAGTCAGCAACCATATAAATAATGTAAAATATATAAGAAAATACAATTAACACTTTAAAACAAAATATTTAAACATACATTTATATAAAACTCTAACATAATCATTTAAAATAGAAGTATCACAAACAAACAATAATTTACAATTAAAATTTTACATTGATGACAATTATGGAAAAGAATTACTAATAAATTCAATCTCAAATACTCAGAGGTCTTCAAAGTCACTGGTGAGGTATTCTTCAAGGGAATAAAATGATTTCAAAATTAAGTAAGTTCTTATTTTTGACAAAAATAATTTCTCATTAAGTTTTTTTATATTATCTGGAAGGACATTGTAGAATTTTATGCAGTGGTAGTCAGTACCCCTGCGGGTCCTCCCAAGTCTGCGAAAGCCAGGAATGATGTTATGATTGTGGCGAGTTGGGTAGTCATGGACATCCCCATGAGTTTGAAACAGAGTGATATTTCTCCTTAAGTGGATCAAGCAACGCAGAATATAGACACACGGGATAGTCATTATCCGGAGCTCCCCAAAACAATGTCGACAACAGTCCCTGTAGCCCAGTCCTGTGATAATACGAATACATTTTCTTTGTAGGGCAAATATTTTGGGCATATGAGCTGAATGACCCCAATTTAAGATTGCATATGACATGTTAGATGCAAAATACCCATGGTACGCTGTTAGAAGTATATTCCTGGAAGCATTTTTTGACAAGCTTCTGATTAGAAAAATTATTTTCGATAGTTTAGAGGACAGTTGGGAAACATGTTCTTCCCAAGTAAGCCGAGAGTCCAGGTATACCCCCAAGAATTTAACTGATCGGCTGCACGGGAGGTCAGGTTGAGCATGACGAAGTGAAAAGTTTATGTGTTGGGTCTTGGTGTAATTCAGACTAAGCTTATTAGCCTGGAACCACTTTTGAATATCTAGCTCTCTTTCAGATATAATTTCATTAATAGGTTCAGAGGGATGATACTGCTGCAAGTTGGTGGTGTCATCTGCGAAGAGAATTAAGTCTGAATTTGGGACAGAGTTAGGCAGATCGTTAATAAAAATTAGAAACAACAGAGGCCCCAAGACTGAACCCTGAGGTACTCCATATTTGATAGATAGTTTTTTTGAAACCTGCCCATTGTAGGATACATACTGAGTACGCTCATACAGGTAAGACTTTAGTAGAGCAATACTATTAGCATGGAAATTATAAATTAGGAGTTTATGAAGTAGAATATCAAGAGACACAGTCAAAGGCCTTTGTCAAGTCAAAGAATGATGCATAAGTATCCAGTCCCCGCTCAAAACCATCGGAAACACCTTCCGTCAGGTTGTCGATTGCTACTGTGGTTGATCTTTTATTCCTAAAGCCATACTGTTTCTGAGTAAGGATGTTATTTTTCTCAAGGTAATCATTCATCTGTTCCTTCATAAGAGATTCAAATATTTTTGATATGATAGGTAGTAGAGATATAGGGCGGTAATTTCCCTCATCATCAATGGACCCCTTATTTTTAAACACAGGTACTATCCTTGCTATCTTTAGAGCTGTGGGAAATATATTTTGAGATATGCACAAGTTAATTAGTTTGGTAAGAGGAGAGATGATAATATTCTTTATTTTCTTTATAATCTTTACATTTAATTCATAACAGTCTCTGCTCTCACTGTTTCTTAAGCAATTTATTCTTTCCCTAACCATGTTATGTGTCACAGGTGAAAACATAAAAGGTTCATTTCTAGGATTTACAAATCTGCCAGAAATGTACTCATCAAAAGTTGTATTGGGGCTAGGCAGTTCAGAAATTATATTATCGGCAACATGAACAAAAAAGATATTAAATGTTTCAGCGTTCAAACGGGTTGACATATTTTTAACATTATTAATTGAATTAGACTTTATTACAGTCCACATAGCACGTTGTTTATTGGATGATGCATTGATATATCCATCATAAGCAGTTTTTTTAGCTTTTGATATTTCATGGCGATATTGTTTTTTGTATTTATTGACAACGGTTTTTGATATAAGGATAGGATTTTATTTATTTAAAACTGTTAACAGTCTTAACCGTTCCCTCATATCTCTGAGTTCATCAGTAAACCAATTACCTGAGATAACAGATGAATGATTACTAGCTAATTTAGATTTAAGTGGAAAACATTTGTCCACAGCCTCAGTGAGCACACCAAAAAACATACTAAACTGCCTATCAACATCTCCACCAAGCCCAGTCACAAAACCCCAATCCACAGCATCAATCAAGTTATAAAATTTAAAAAGACCCTCTTCAGATATTGGTCTGTACACAACTCTAGCACTGCTTGTAGTAGGGCTCATAGATAAACTGCAACCGAGTAGAATGCCCATATGATCGGAAAGCTCACAGAGATCACACGGCTCAGCCTTAAGGCTGTCAAAGCATATATTAGTGTATATATTGTCTAAGCATGCATTGTTTCTGGTGGGAAAGCTAACGGTTTGAAACAAACCATATGAGTTTAAGAGGTTGCTCAAACAAAGTGCACCATGATTACTAGTGTCCGCTGAAAAATGGACATTAAAATCTCCTGTAATAACAATGGTTTTACTAAAATCAAGGGTATTAAATACAATATGCCGACGTTAGAGAATCGACGGAAGGTATGTGATCTGTTGGTGCTGCACAAAATTTTAAATGGAGCTTTGGATTGTCCTGAACTGTTATATAAAGTTTCCATTAATATTCCTCCTAGAATGCTAAGGCGATCCGAAACTCTCCATCTGGAGTTGTGTAACACTAACGCCGCCGCTTACAGCCCCTTAAACAGATTTGCTGTATTATACAATTCCTTAAATGCCGACGTCGACATATTTGCTATGACCTTGTCAATGTTTAAGTCTAGAATTTATACATATTTTTGTTCTTCTTAATTTCAGTTTCTAGTCATTTTATTCAGTATTTCCTTGTTTTTTTTTTTACTACTCATGTTAAATTGAATTAATTTTTAAGTTTGTTATCTTGTATAAATTGTAGTGGGAAATTCACTGGGCTTAGCCTGTTTTTGCCCCAAAGAACAAAATAAATAAATAAATAAATAAAAATAAATGTATGTATTGGAGTGTTATATAATTAACACTTCTATTCCTTTATTTCTATCGATTCCATTCCTACTGAATAATTATTTCAATTTTTAACACTAACACCTGAAATTCCTAGAACAAGTATCTCTAACTGTGAACCAAGATATTACTTTTATGTATGATATAGTGGGCCTATATTTTGTAATAACTGTCGGACTCACAGAGACCAACCAGTTGCCTGGTCGCTTCGTTCACCAGATCTAACATGCGAATTTCTATAAGATTACCTAATATCTCTGGTCTACAGTGGGTAATTTGAATCAGTTGCAGGGTAACATGTTTTAGAACTTAGGAAATAACACTCAAGATTGTACAAAACTAAGGTCACTAAATCACGTTAGCTACGCTAACACAGGTAGGGAAACACCATTTGACAAGTTTAAAAAACGAGTTTGTCAGTGTCAAATTTACCATAGGCGCTACTAGTAAAGTCATAAATAAGTTTTCTTATTAGTAATATATCCTTCGAATGCGATGCCACAATTCTTTCTCTAGGTTGTAAGTTATGCAGATGGTCGTTTTTAACCGTAATTTAAAATGTTTTTCGTCTACTGACCCTGAAACATGAAGATCTGAAGAAATAGCAAAGGTATTTTTTACGATTACAGATCATTTGCCTAAATTATGCCCTGAAGAGATGATTGTGATCTCGGATTCCCTAGTTCTCCCGACGAATTTTGTCAAAACGTATATATATAGCATTATGGTTTGTATTTGCTACGTTAAAGGTTGCCTGAGCAACAGCATAAAAGGGTATACGCTGTTTCAAGTTCCTGAAGGTAATTTAAACTGCAATATTTGGCAATACTCTCTAATGAATTACTTATTGCAAATTAAGGACCAAGAAATAGCATGGAACGGCAGGAGTGGTTGAAAGAAATAAATAGACCACTAGACGACATGCACCATTTACATGTAGTACGTGAGGTGCCGAATTATTGGAATGCAGCGAGCGGTACAACATATTCGCCAAAACTTTATATTTGTGATAATTATTTCTTTTAAGCTGGAATACGTTTACAAATAATTTGTTATGTAATATTTATTTATTGCGTTCACATTACACAAACTTCAATTTATTTCTATTATAACCTATAAACTGATTGGGTACGCCACTGACAAAAACTAGTTTGGTTTGACATAAATAACGCCGAGTTTCCCTACCTGTGTTAGCGTAGCTAACGTGATTTAGTGACCTTATACAAAACTCGGTTCAAGCGCCACCACACTGTGTAGATGTCTATTAGAAAACAGCAGACATTTTGAACAAATTTCTTAATTATTTTTTAAAATCATAATTTGAACCCAAAAAGTATTGATCTAATAAAAAACCTTAGGAAGTTTTGCTTCAGTTTCTGTTGTATAAAACTATTATCAAACACCAAATATACAATCAAGAACACATTGGTCTTAAGTAGATTCATAATTTGACTCCAACCACAGACTAGTTTGTACAGAACTAAAACTAAGCAAAAACTTGCAGAGATTTCATACGTTCAAAGGAACTGAAATCAGACAGGCAAAAATAGGCCGAAAGGCAGAAACAATCAACAAATATCTAGAGGAGCATCTTGCTGAAATTAGCATCACAAGCACCAACAGATAACGAAAGAATAAATGAAGAAAAGGATATATTTGCTACAAAAACAAAGTAACTAATAGAAAGGAGGGAAAAGTTTTAAAAATTCAAAGATCACAACAAGCTTCTGTTTGTGGAATACACTAAGCAAATAAACTCACAAAAAGAGAAATTCGAAATGATAGACGAAAAAGTGAAGACAAAATCAACACAATCTTAAGTCAAACTGGATCCACCAAAAGAATAAGCAGAGATCTTAGCACAGGAAAAGAATGGGTACATAAATTGACACAAACAAATCAAATCAAAACTCAGAAAAGAAGTGAACTAGTACAAGTAACAACAGACTTCTATACGAATCTGAATGCAAGTAAAATGGACGAAAGGAAAACCAAATAAACGAATATTGAAAACACTTCCGAAATACCAAATATAACAGAAGAAGTTTTAGAGGCAGTAAAAAAGCTGAAACTAGAAAAAGCATTTAGAGATGACGGCATAAAACACAAAACGCTTATATGTGGATCACAAAAACTTTTACAATCACCATGCTGTTTAACAAAATAATTCAGCAGAAAGAAATACCAAGCCAATGGAACAATTCGACGATAATCTTCCTTCACAAAAAAGAAGACAAATAAAAACTGGTGAACTATAAGCCCATCAATTTGATATTTAATCTTCGTACATTATTCACGAATATACTACAAAAAAGAATCTACACACGGCTGGATGTAGAGCAACCCACGGAACAGGCTGGTTTCCAGAAAGGGCTACTCAACAATCGATCGCCGACAAACAATTAATCAAATAGTATAAAAATGCAACTAGTACAGTGTATATAGCTTCCATAGACTATAAAAAGGCCTTCGATACAGTTGAGCATTGACCCATATTTAAGTCTTTCAGGGAATAAAGAGTTCATAAAAAATACATTCGATCGATCGAATTAATATATAGGAAACCCTTTGTCCCCCACCTATTCAATTGTGTACTGGAGGACGTTTCAACGAAGATAGATTGGAAAAACCAGGGCATAAAGATTAGCGGAAGAACACTGACTTAAGGTTCGTAGACGACGTCAAACTCTTTGCAAAAAACTTAGAAGAGTTATAAAATGCTGGAACAGTTAAGCAGTGAGAGCAGAAAAATTGAATTGGAAATCAACTACTAGAAGACCAACATATTGACTAATGATAAGCGGTTGGAGAAAGGAAAACTGAAAATATTGCAAGATAAAGAGATAAAAATAAGAGATGAAGTAATCTACCTGGGACAAACAATATCTTTCGGCAATAGAAATCCAAAGAGGTATTAATACAGCTTCGTCGAAATTCTGGTCGGTAAACACATCCTAAAAACAAAAAAACCCTAACATATGAAACGAGAAAATGTTCAACTCGTGTGTACTACCCATAATAGTTTATAGTTCGCAAACAACATGGGCTCTAACCAAAAACGTAACAAATAAAATTAGAAGTGAGATAAAAAAGTGGAATTGTAGACGTAAAAATGTGTAAAACTTTAAAGTGATAATACGCAGGTCATCTGGCAATATCAGATGATAACCGATGAGCTAAGTGGGTGAAGGTTGCGAGAGGTCAATGGTGTTGAACGCACGGTAAGATTAGCTGTTTACGCGCTGAAAAGTGTGTAGATAAGCTAATATAAACAGAGTTTTAAAACAAAAAAAGACAAGATTAAAAAGCAGTGGTGGAACCTGAATAAAGTAAACGTGTAGACAATAAGAACAACAAAATAATTAAAGTAATTACAAGACGATAAAAATAAATGCCAACAATGCGAAATAGAACAAAAAGTGTAGGGTCATTAACAGAATTAATTAATAAGAGAAAAAGACAAGAACAAGAAAACCAAAAATAAGAAAACTCCCAGATCACCAACCACAAAAGGAAAAACCTCCGAAGGTCAACGACAAGAAGAGTTACAAAGACGGAGAATTTAGAAAACCTAATTAAAGGGCTATCAACCCAAACCCAAGGAAAACGTCGGACACAAGCAACACAAACAAGGTCATAAATAGTATAAACAGACAACTAAAAAAATATGGAGAAGGGATAAGTGCTAAAAGAGGATACACTGAAGCAGTGGAGTGGAATAGAGAAAAAACAATTACGAAACGAAACTGAAATATTTAGGAAAACGATAGAAAGCCAGGAAAGAAAAGAAAAATAATATAATTATCACAGGGGCGGAATTCAATTAAAAAACATATCGCACTTGAAATGATGGAATTCCTAAGAAACAAAATTGGAGTAACTACAGGTATCAAAACAGCATATAAAGTAGAAAAACCAGAAACTAAGATGACTGCAGTGCAATATAGAAAATGTAAACAACAACAAACTCTAAAACAAAAAAACTAGGACAGTAAAAAATATACATCTGGTGTGATCTAACACAAGAAGAACAGAAGATAGAGGCGGCGATAAGAAAAGTGGCCAGAGAAGTAGAGATGAAAGGAAACAGGACAAAAATAAGATACCACCAGGTGCCAAAAAACTGTAAAGGAATAAGGAAACAGGAAACACGATGGACAAGAAAACGAGCAGGAAAAATAATAAAGCGTAAACTATGAAAACTGGTATACATGGAATTGCAAAGTTTAAATGGAAAAGAAGAATTAGTGGAAGAAATTATACAACAAAAAATAGAAATTTTAGGAATTACAGAAACTTAAAAGGAAGATATAGGAATAGATAGAATTCATAAGGGATATTGGTTAATTTGGTCTGGAAGAGACGAAAAAGAAAGAGGGAAAGAAGAAGTAAGAATAATAATAGCACCGAATAGAATGATAGATATAACAAGGAAAAAATAGGTAAATGGGAGAATAATGACAGTGGAAATAAAACCAATAGATGAAGAAACTTGGACACTAATAACAGCATGAGGTAAATGATGATGCAAAGAGCAAGAAAAGTATAAGACAAAAACACAAGGAAAAAACAAAAAGGGAAGACCGAGAAAAACTTGGAATGATGGAATAAGTAAAGAGGCAGAGAAGAAAAACTCAACATGAACAGAAATCAAACAAAAAACATAAAAAAAATGACAGCTTGAGAATGTCTTTAGAATCGTCAGATGAATTAATTCCAGTATTAAACGAAATCAGATAAAAAAGAAAATACATCAAAATCCAATATGTAATTACGAGCCCAAAACCATATGAGTTCGCTCGTTCTTAATATTCAACTTAATGTCTTACAAAAATTAATAAAGAATTGAAAACACACAGTGAATTGAATAAATTTTACGTTTATAAATAATTTCATGTAATTGAGTACATTTATAAACAAAAATAAACTTAAGAAACTCTTTATGAGTAAAAAAGTAATGTTATTTAATATTTTGTTGCGTATTTGCATCAGTTCTCGTATGTAACACCCGCAACGAACTCGACTCCGTTTTGTTAAAAATAATCTAGATAGCAATGCAATTTTGTGTAGTTGTTATTCATTTGTTTATAACATACAATGGTTTTGACATTTCGTTGAAAATGGCCCGCGGCAAAGCTTTATCGCAAGACCTACGAAATGTTAGTATTAATTTATTAATGGCTGGCAAATCATCGTATTGCATTGCAAAAGAATTAAATTTATCGCGTTTTACAGTACGAGATATTGTAAAATTATATTTAACAACAGGTTCTACTGCAACAAAAGAACATATTAAGAGAAAATCTTTGGCGACTGACGTTGACTAAGAATTTTAGGGCGCATAGTAAAGAAAAATCTGAAACCTTTTTCGGCTTCGCTCGAATGTTTTCTCCACATACCAATTATTTCAGGACCAGCCTGTATATTGTCTTGGCATAATAATCAATTGTGTTTCAAAATATTTCAATTTACCAGTGCACTCTTTTCGTACCGATTCTGGAAAGCCCCAAAAACATTCGCTGGCTTATCGCGAGGTCGCAGCGTTCAGCTGTCTTTGTTAGTTGGCCGAATGCTCGAGGATTCTTTTCCTGCACCTCGACGAAGTAACTTGCTTCCAAAAAGGTCCCGGTCATGCTTTATTACGCCACGACGATTAATTTTGAAGGGCTGACTGTAATCAGGTACGATGGCATTTTTCTGTTTATTATTCTCCTATTAATTGCATTTCTTTAGCTCTTAATCGAAGTTTTACCCGAGAATTTAATCTTGGACGTAAGGTTGCCGTCTGATTTAATTTTCAACACCTGCTAACGTCCTACCTAGCTCCTGCAGCTTGCGAATCGCTTTTCTGCAATTACGGACGCATCCCCGGCGCGTTCTCCCTCGGGTATAGCAACTCCTGGCCAGCCTTTGGTTAACAGCAGCCTTGGGCGTCGGAGGTTAGTAATTGTTGGTGTTATATCATACCACTCGATTTATTTGTGGTTACAATTAGTTGAATAACCCAAAAGGGGTTTCTTGGTGTGTGTCGCAACCTTCATTTAACTTGCACAGCCCTACTATGACATTATTTGTGATCAAATTGTTTTGATTATTTATTATTGAATTACCATACTACAGATTATTCAGTAGTTATTAAATAAACGCTAGTCATTTGTAGTTTATTTAAATTATTCGAAATCATCTGATTTCTGGCGCCCATATCCTTTCTTTTGAAGACTTTGCAGGGTACACAGCTGGTAGTTTGAACCCACGACCATATCGCCGAATTTGAGTTAGCTCGGCCATCGCGGTAAGTGAAGATTTTTAGAGCTTCCTTGTAGTACGAACTTTAAGAGGGTTAATCTGCGATTTTTTTTACTACCATTGATTATTTTAATTAATTAACCGCGGGTCAGCTTCCTTATCGTTTCAAATCGCCGTGCTAATTGCAGTGCTCTAGCTGTTATTTGGAACAAAGCAACTGGAAAAAAATATTCAAAGTCAACATGTTTAAAAGCTATGCAAAAAATTAGGTTTAAATTCTATAAGGTAAGCTTTTGTTTGTCACCTTAACTTCATTCTAAAGTTGTATTTAATTTCTCATTATTAGGCAAAGGAAAAACCTTTACTGACGAGAAAACAAAAGAAGAACAGGTTAATGTGGGCCAAAACTCACAATAATTGGACAAAAGAACAATGGAGCAAGGTAATATGGAGTGACGAATCCAGGTTTGAGCTTTGTGTGGAAGATTCGCAAAGAAGGGTGATTCGGAAAAAATCAGAAACTTACCATCCAGATTGCTTTAGAAAAAAAGTGAAGTATCCTGCTTCTATTTTGGTATGGGAATGCATGTCTTCTTCTGGCGTTGGTAGACTTTACTTTGCGAAAGGCATTATCAATGCTAGCAAATACATTTAACATTTGAAAAGATCATCTTTTGCCTACCATTGATGAATTGCAGTCTAATGGGGACAACTATAGTTTCCAACAAGATGGCGCCCCTTGCCATACTGCAAAGAAAGTGAAGTTGTGGATGAATGGAAATGATATTAGGTTATTAGACTGGACTTCTAGTAGATCTGATATGTCTCCAATTAAGACTTTGTGGAATCGCATGAAAAAAAATCTCAGAAATCACCCAGTACGAACTTTAATTGAGTTAAAATTGAAAATACAAGAAATACGGTAGTGGTGATTTCATTTTGAAATTTTTTATGATTTATATATATATTTAATTATTTTGCCTAATAAGATGTTAAATTAATTGTATTCTTGTTGTAGTTTTTATAAATTTAATATCTCGAAAGCAATTGACGTCAGCGCTGTTCAAAATCATTTTAAAAAAGATTTAAATCAAAGATCATAGATACTTTTCATTTTACAAATTATTAAATCAAAGATCATAGATACCTTTCATTTTAACAAATGATTTAAATCAAAGATCATAGATACTTTTAATTTCACAAATTATTTAAATCGAACGTTTTTAAAGATTTAAATCTTTTTAAAAGGTATAATAAAAATATTTAAAAAAAATTAACAAAAACAAAGAATGGGGAAGCAACTCTAACTATAAAATATATACATGGAACACCTAAAATAATCAGTAACCCTAACTTTCGAGACTAAATGCGCGTTTGTCACCACTTGGTAATTTCTGTACACGAATTTGAATTCTCTTAAAGCTAAATTTGATGAATTACTTGGAAATATCCAGGACCTTAAACCACACATAATTTTCATTACTGAAACCTGGCTTAAGCCGACAGATCCAAACACGCTGGTTAATATCAAAGGGTACACAATATTCAGATCTGACAGATTGCAGCGCACAGGAGGGGGTGTCTGCATTTATCTTCATGATGAAATAACTCAAAACTTTTCAATAACAATGGATACTATGGCAATACCAGAAATTGAAACCATATGTCTAAAAATCTTCAAGGCTTCTTTTAAGATTAACCTTGCCTGCATCTACAGACCAAGTGACACTAGCGACGAATCTAACAATCTACTCACAGAGAAACTTAATTATATCTCTAATTTGCAAAATGTTATCATAGTCGGAGATTTTAATTTTCCGGACATCTCATGGCCAATAATCCGCTTTCCCAATACATCCACTGCAACAAGTAATTTCATGCAGTTCGTCATAGATTCTAATCTTGTTCAACTAATAGAGAAGCCTACCAGATTTCATACTAACAATGAACCATCAACCTTAGACCTGATCTTTACAAATGATGAGCAACTTGTCACAGAACCTAAGTATCTCCCTCCGATTGGTATTTCCGACCACGTGGTAATAAGGGCTGAAATTCAAGTAAATATTGAAAACGCCAATACTCAAGATTATGATGTGTACAAGATAACCAACTACGAAGCGGTATCTCAAGATTTACAATCGGTTAAGTTCGCGGATCTCTTTAATTCACTGAACAATCCAAACGAGTTGTGGAAAAAGTTTGTCAATAGTTTAAACGAAATCATTGATAAAAACTCCAGTACAAAAGTAATTCGTAAGAAACCCTTAAAAGCCCTGGATAGGAGCCGAGCTCATATCTTTAATTCAGCACAAACGACGCCTTTGGAAGAAATATTGCACTTCAAAAAATAGGCATGACTTTGAGACGCATACACGTTTCTCCAATTCTTTGAAAACCTCTCTTCGTACAGCTAGAAAGGAATACGAAGAACAGATAGTAAACTCAGAAAATCACAAAAAAATTTACAAATATGTACGGGCTAGTCTATGCTCTAAAGTAGGAGTACAGCTTCTTCGTCATCCGGACGGCACATTGTGTACCACCAACCTAGACACAGCAGAGGTTTTGGCCAACACCTTTTCTTCTGTTTTTACAAGTGAGCCAGAAGTTGACCAACTGCCAGATATACCCACCACAAAAATACGCGACAGCCTGGTTGAAGCAATTTTCAGCCCAGAAGTGGTAAAAAATAAAATATCGCAGCTAAAAAATCACGCCTCACCGGGACTTGATGGATTAAGCAGTCTCTTTTTAAAGCAGAATGCGGAGATATTATGCCACCCTCTCTCCACTATTATGACAAAGTCTTTCGAGACATCCACTTTGCCAGCTGCTTGGAAGATCGCCTCCGTCACAGCGATATACAAAAAGGGAGACAAGATGTGCTGAGTAATGACGAAAATTTGGTAATCGAAGTCAAATACAATCAACCTATTGGTAAGAGTGACCACCTGACCTTACAAGTGAACTTACAACTTTATGTGCATCTTGAGCAAAAACACTATCAACCTCGAAAAAACCTTTGGAAAGCAAATTACAATGAAATTAATAGATATATTGAAAATTATGATTGGACGAAATTATCAACGGAAATATCCATAGAAGGAAAATGGACTATTTTCAAAGAGATGCTGAACACTGTTATAGAAAAATATGTTCCATTAACAAAAAATAAGAGTAAAAAGCAAATTAAGAAACCATGGATATCAAATGAAATCATAGACTTAATAAAAAATAAACGCAAACTCTGGGACAACTATAAGAGGAACCAAACCGAGGAAAATTATTCAGACTACCGCACTATAAATAATCTAACAACACAGAAAATTCGACGATCTAGACAAAATTATGAAACTAGCATTGCCAGCGGGAGTAACAAAACATTCTATAGTTATATTCAAAAACAAATATGCTCAAAATCCTCAGCGCCAAATTCTATAGATAATGGTGGTGTACTAACACAGAATACTACAGAAATAGCCAACATTTTTGCTACGCAATTTGCTCGACAGTATATCACAGAACCCGATGACGATATTCCTGAAATAGAAGGCTTACAGAGAGCGGTAAATTCATTCACTACCATAAACATCACAAAAGATAAAGTGCAAAAAGTGCTTATGAACCTAAAGAGCGACTCGGCTCCTGGTCCTGACCAAATAAACTCTCATTTTCTAAAAAATACTGCTAACACCGTTTCGCAACCCCTGGCAGAGATAATGCAGACATCTCTAGAGTTAGGCATACTTCCAAAAGACTGGAAAACAGCAACAGTCACACCCATCTATAAAAAAGGTGATAAAAAGTTGGCCACTAATTACCGTGCAATTAGCCTCACATCTATCCCTTGCAAATGCATGGAACGAATTATTACCAATGAACTATTGGAATTCCTCAAAGCGGAAAATGCACTACCAGTAGAACAGCACGGCTTTATGCCAGGAAGATCGGTTGTAACCAATCTTCTAGTCAACCTACATAACTGGATTAGTGAATTTGATATGCAAAAGCCCATTGATGTTCTCTATCTAGATTTTGAAAAGGCATTTGATCGAGTTCCTTTACAACGCATGATAGCTAAACTGGACCATATAGGTATTCGAGGGAACATTCTGGCCTGGATCAGTTCCTTTTTGAATGGCAGAGAATTTTATGTGAAGATTGCAGACAACTATTCCAAGTCTAATATTGTGCTTAGTGGAGTGCCTCAGGGTTCTGTGCTAGGACCTGTCTTATTTACCCTTTTTACTGCTGATCTGCCTTCATCAATAACGTCCTCTATTAGCCTATATGCAGACGACACGAAAATATTCAACAACCCTCTTGAAATGAGTGAAGAAATACAAAATGACCTCAATAAAATTTATGATTGGACAAAAAAGTGGTTATTAAACCTAAACATCAACAAATGTTCTGTGCTACATATTGGCAAATGTAATCCCCATCTGGAATACCAACTCAATAACAGTACCATATTGTCCACTGAATCCCAAATTGATCTAGGAATCACAATAAAACATAATCTCAAATGGGACAGCCACATCATTAAAATCACCAAAAAAGCTAACTCCATGATATATCTTGTCAGGAAATCTTTTCACCATATATCACCAGAACTATTTATAAAGATTTACAAGTCCTACATTCGTCCCATCCTTGAGTTTGGTTTCCAAATATGGTCCCCTTATTTCCAAAAAGACATCGATCTCCTTGAAAAAATACAACGAAGAGCAACCAAAATTCTTCCCCAAGGGTTTTATAATATACCGTACGAAGAACGACTGAGGAAGATGAAATTACCAACATTGCTTCAACGTAGAATACGAGGTGACCTTATCGAAACGTACAAAATATTAAATAATTTTTACAGCTGCTCATCCATAAAGAATATATTTACCCTTAGTGCCAATGTACATCTCCGAGGACATGAAATGAAACTTACAAAGAATCATTTCTCATCTAATCCTAATAAACATTTTATCAGTAATCGTGTCGTGGACAATTGGAATAGGCTACCTGATGAAGTTATTAAATCTACAAGTGTAAACCAATTTAAAAATAGACTTGATTTATACCTGAACTCTAATACTGTGCAATAATGGAATATTTATCTACACCTACTATATTTTTTTATAATATATGTATTTTTTTCTTCCTTATAGTTACCTATACTTTATATTTACCTTCATAAGTTATACCCGGTTAGTTAGTTACTAGTTATAATTATACACATGTACCTGTTTTTTTGTTATTAGGCATAAACAGCCCTAGGCTGCCTGCCTACTATGTATAATAATAATAATAAAGATGGATCCAGCAAACTATAGGCTGATAAGCCTATTATCTGTACCGTCAAAGATAATGGAGAGCATTATAGTAGACCTGATGAGTGAGTTCTGCATGAAACATCACGTGATACCACCGGAACAACATGGCTTTGTTAAAGGAAGATCCACTACGACCAACCTGTTGTGCTGCATGAACGATTGGTCTCGCGCTCTCGACTCTAAGCTACCACTAGATATAGTGTACCTTGACTTCGCAAAAGCTTTCGACAAGGTTCCTTTCATTAGACTGCAGCACAAACTCGAATATTTTGGGATTCGTGGTAAATTTCTTTTGTGGATTAAGAACTATCTAACGAATAGAAGTTTTCGAGTCAAGGTTGGCCGTTCGTACTCATCGGATAAACCGGTCACAAGCGGAGTTCCGCAAGGGTCAATTCTCGGCCCCCTTCTTTTCTTAATCTATTCTAGTGACCTGCCTTACCACATTCGAGTTGGTAAATCATTTTATGCGGATGACGCCAAAATTTATGCTAATCCCTTAGTAGACTATCATAGTGTTCAAAACACCTTAATCGCGATCAGTGTGTGGTGTTCTGACTGGATGCTTCCGCTAAATATTGAAAAGTGCGTTGTGATGCACATCGGTAAAAACAACCCCCGTTTCCGTTACTCTATATCCGGATACAGTTTGGCACAAGTAACTTCACACATAGACTTAGGTGTTACCGTAACATTCGATCTTACCTGGTCTGAACATATCATCAAAACATGCAAGCGCGCCAACTCTCTGATATATCAACTGCGAAAGACATTCATCAATATAACACCCCAGTCGTGCACACAACTTTATAATACCTACGTCAGACCATTACTTGAGTACGCGGGTGCAGTGTGGTGTCCAGTGCTGATACGCGACCAAAACCTCCTGGAAAACGTCCAGCGACGCGCAACTCGAATGAAAGAAAATTTCAAAACTAAGAACAGACAATTCTTCCTGGTGAATCGAGTGTTCGAAGTATGGAACAACCTCGACGCCGACGTCATCTCTGCGACATCTGTTAACAGTTTTAAAAACAGACTTGATAAACATTTTTCGTGGTACATACATATTTAGTATATGTGCTGCGGGACAAACCCGAAATCGGGAATTTCCAGTTTAGACTTGGGCCATTCATGCTCATTGCTCTGGAAACACGCAAAATGCCTACGACCAATACTAATAAAGATAAATTTCGGGCTTGGCCCGCAGCATATACTTATACCCTTAGTAATTTTTCCAATTGTGTTTACTGGACTATTTTGCATTATTTTTTTTGTATCTTTTAGGCTGCCAAAGGATTTATGTCCTCAGCCTTTATCCAAATATAATAATAATAATAATAACTACCTAAAATCAACGTGTCAGTAAAATTCTACTGGTTTCAAAATAATGAAGTTGTGCTAGACTTAATCAAATTGCCGCTTACCTCTTAGTCCTCTGCCGTTAGTTCCCTTTTTCAGAATTTCAATTAAATTTTTACACAACTGTCCAACTCACAATTTAACACAAGCTTAAAACTATAAAATTTTATGCGCTTTTTACTATAACTAAAAAACTTCTTGATACTTGCTATGCGACGTGACGACAATGCGTTAAATACAAAGCAAATACAATGCACGGTTGCAGCAGTTGCAGATAAATTCACGAATCCACAGGAATAGACAGGCCGAGCTTAGACCTGTAGAATAGTCCCAAGTTATGTCCTGCCTGGCATAAGAGGTGACCTAAAAGGACAGCACACACATTTACACATACACCCAATAAACACACCTAAACAACATGTACACGGGGGCGGGGACGACCGGTATCTCTGTTTTTCAAGAAGTATCGAGGCGGGGCCCTGGTTAGGTTGATCTGGCAGTGGTAGCCGGTTCAAAAATTCAGGACTAGTGGAACCAGGCTGGTTCTTAGTCACTGCCCAGGACGACACCTCACCAAGATGGCTGCTGGAGGGCTGGAGACCTCTCAGTGCTGAGGGAGTCACCTTTGCCCCAACAAGGGCATCGGAGGCACCATGGCCGGAGAAGATGGGTTTCTGGCTCAGAAGCCAAGAGGAGGTTGACTTGGACAAGCTGAGGCACATGCTTTTGATGCAAAACCGCTCACTAAGAGTGGAGCAATGGAGGCATGTCTAGACGACAGGAGGACCAGGAGGGTGGTTCTTGACCTTCATGGTCAGCGGAGATACTCTCCGAACTTTGGAGGAGTCTGGGTGGCTACTCTACTACCAGTTGGTAACTCTCGCAGTGCGAAGGGTGCTGACGTGGAGTGGAGCAGTCTGCCAGGACTCTTCTGAGGCCAGCGTGTCAAAGTAGGCCAAGAAGGACAACTGAAAGGACCACAGATCCCCACCGTTAACTCCCCATAATAGATTTACTGCGGGTAAGTCAGATCAATCTTCAGCACAGTAGGGGCGATACGGCAGAGCTGATGAGCACCCTAACTGGCAGGAGAGAAATAGTCCTCATTCAAGAACCGTCTATGTACAGGAAAAAGGTGAGGGCACCGAGGATGGCCAACTACGATGTAGTGGTTGGCAAGGAAGTGGATGATCGACCTAGGATCTGTATCATGGTGTCTCAGCCTGCAGCACTACCGCAGCTGAGAAGCAAAAACCTCACTGCAGCGGTTCTGGAGCATCAGGTAGGTGGTAGAAACCATAAGGTAGTAGTAGGAAGCGCGTGTTTTCCCTCGGATGACACTCGTATACCTACGGAGGAATTCGAACGCTTAATATCGTTTGCAAGATAATAGTCGGATGTGATGCCAATGCACATCATTCGGTGTGGGGGAGCTCAGACATTAACCCTCGAGGCGCAACTCCCAGGCATCGACACTTGGATAAAGAGGCCATGGCTACCCACCTCAGAATGCGGGATACGGGGCTTTGGAATGACCAGGGAGTTCGCACGGGCCATGCTAGGATCGCCGACATGGCTGCTAGAGAAATACCTCTATCACCCTACAGGGCAACCGAAGCAGAGAGGACAGGCTAAGGTTAGAAAAAGGATACTCTCTCATTATCCCAACAAGAGAACAGTGGGTGCAAAAAAGGGTTAAGCTCCAGTCGAATGGCTTGATATGCTACACGGATGGTTCTCGAGGGGTGGAAAGGCAATCCTCTGCAGCAGGAATTTATATGGAAGGCCGAGAGGTACAACAAAGCTATGGTTTAGAAAGTTTCGCCACAGTATTCCAAGCAGAAGTTTATGCCATCCTATCGGTGGTAACAAGGAACGAGGTCAGGATATCCCCGAAGCAAAAAATGTATATTTGCTCTGATAGCCAAGCCGCACTAAAAGCAATCTTCTCGGCCAGCACAAGATCAGCTCTTTATTTATTTATTTCGCACTTAGCCAACAGCCGTTAGGCCAATTATAGGTGTCGCTGTGCATTTATGGGGATTTCCAACCCCACTAACGACTGTCATGATGTTGTTATGACATCCGGGACCAACTATTTCCGTGGCAGCCGTACCACGAGGCGCCGAGAGTTAGCCGTGGAACTCCCATCCAAGTTCTAACCAGAAAGAGCGTTGCTTAACTCTGCTGATCGAACGTTGAAACAATTTTTTGGCTCCGCTTAATTTTTTCGCCAGTTAACCAATTTATTTCAGGTCTAACCTGTATATTTTTATTTCAGTTATAAATCCTTTGCATTTCGAATTCTTAAATTTTCCAAAGCAGCTTATTTTGTACCTGGATCGAGTTCCTTTTGTTCCCGCGATGCACTTTTGACCCGTGCTATCTGTTATCACAGGCCGTTGTAATGCGAGCTTTCCTTTGGAAGCGCATTTTTCGACGAGGCACTTGCTGTTCTCTCCTGAGCCCGCCGTTACCGGCGCGGCTGAGGTTTGATTTTAATTAAGTCAAATTACGTGCGCTCAACCAATTTTTATGGGCATTGTGTTTCCAAGGGCTGATTATAATCAGGTACGATTGCGCTTTTCTGTTTTGTTATTCCCATAGTAATTACATTTTCTCTTAGCTCTTATATAATAGTTTAAACCGGAACATTCGATCTGGGACGCTAGGCCGCCGTGCTGCTCTAATTTTTGACTCCGCCGGATAATGTCCAGTCTTAATGCTTCAACCTGGGAAGTGATTATGCTTCGATCACGGGCCCATTAAGCAACCCCTGACCAGTTTTTCCGTCAGTGATTAGCGAGTGCCAGGAACTCAAGGTTAGTGCCGCCCTTGGCGGTAATCAGTATATTCAAAGCAGATGGTTTTTCCGGCTTTCGAATTGATTTGGCTCGGCTGTTTACAATTATTTTCCGTTAACTATATTTAATATTTGGAATTTCAATTCCGAAACCAAAAGATTCGCATTCACAATCACTGTCATTACTTGATTATATAGTTCAATTTAATTCATGCCTTTGTTTGATATGTATCTGGATATTATTATATTTAATCTTGATCAATATTTAAAGCTACAATTTTGATGTGTATTGACCCTTTGTAAAAGGTGCATTCACGCCTTTTTTATTTCAATAGCCTAAACAGAAATGTTTTATCAAATGACTGAGGTATGCATATCCCACGATTGATTTGAAGTTACAGTTATTAGAATAACCCGAACAGGTTTTTTTTTATGCGTGTCGCAACCTTGTCTTGACTTTAATTGCATTTTAATTATTCTGTTTATTTATTACTCACTCTACAAGTCCATTTATTAATTATTAATTAAACGCTAGTCACTTGTAGTTCATTTTAATTCTTTGAAATCAGTTGATTTCTGGCGCCCATTTCCTTTCCTTTTTTGAAGACATTCCAGGGTACACAGCTGATGATTTGAACCTACGATCCAAGGCCGCCGAAATTGAGTTAGCTCGGCCATCGCGGTAAGTAAAGAGTTTTTCAGAGCTGCCGTGGTGTATAAACTGCAGGGGGGTTGATCAGCGATTTTTCCTTACTACCACTGCTTAATTTTATTAATTAATCGCAGGTCGGCTTCTTTATCGTTTCAACGTGGACGCTTGTTCAAGCTACACCACCCGGGACCCTTGTCCAGGAATGTGGAGATGCTTTAGCTGAATTAGCAAGGGAAAAGGACGTCGAGCTCGTCTGGGTCCCGGGACACACAAGGGTCCAAGGCAACGAGAAGGCGGACGAACTGGGCAAACTCGAAGCCGGGGAAACTGGTTTTGGACCGGAACCCCTTCTGGGTATAACAAGACAGCAGGTTTCAGCAGCCCTAACCGGGTGGGCCTACAAGACCAGCGAGGAAAAGTGGAAAGGATGCAGGGGTTGTCGTCAGGCAAAGTACCACATAGCGGGATTTGATTAAAAGAAATCGGCCTGGTTAATGGGAAGGAGCCGAAGAACCACAAATCTTTTGATAGGGATCTTGACAGGCCACTGTATAAACTAAAGAGACACCTAACACTGATAGGAGTAGAGGAAGATCCCATTTGCCCAAGATGTGGGAGGGATGGGGAAATGTCCTTTCACTACTTGGGAGGATGCGAGGCGTACCAGCGACTTAGGTATACAACCTTTGGAGTACTTACGCTTCAAATGGAAGAGTTGAACACCCTATTCTGGGCTGATATTCTGATCTTTATTAGAAAATCAGGAAGGTTTAAGCAAGGAGAAGAGCCCATCGAAGAGGAAGATAATAAAGGTGGTTGAGGGGATGGCAGGGGTTGGCAAAAAGGGCCTATGGTGGCCTACTTGCTAGACTTCGGTCTCCCCACAACAACTACTACTACATATACCATTCTCTGTCAGGCGTATCTACTATATTTGTACCTATAAATTGCGCCTGATAGCTTGGCCAAAAATGTCGTTTATCAAACCTTGACTTGTGCCAGCCATATCTCCGAAACTTTTCCCATGATTTCTGCAGGTTAATTTGAACCTTCAGACAATCATTGAGTCACTAAAAGCTATAGGTCACGCGGATGAAAAAAAAAGACTGCCACTGAGTGAAAACATGTTTGCACAATGACCTATATTTTATTTCATTCCCTATAGTTTAACCCCCATGTACTATGTTAGTAATTTTTTATTGTAAGGGTTGTTCCTATGATATGGCATAACTCCTATAAAAATTTCAAATTTCTACGTCTTTTGGAAGGGGTCGAAAGGTAAAAATCTAACTCTCCTTAAAGCCGCCATATTAGATTTACAATATTGAATTTTCCGGATTTTGGATTTCTCTCATCAACCGTAGTTCCCACGGAATGTGTTCCGAATTTCAGGTTTGTAAGTGATCAAGACGTGCTAAACTAATTCAGTCACCTTTTTTTGCAACAGACTCATTTCATCACCTAGATAAACCCCCTTGTGTCATTTTGGTAATTTTTGACTCTAAGGGCTGCTCCTATGGTGTGGACTAAGTGCTATATAAATTTGAAGTTCCTACGTCTTTTTGAAGAGGTCGAAATGTGAAAAGCTGACTTTTTTAAGGCCGCCATATTGAATTTTTCGGATATAGGATTTTTCCCGTCAACCTTAGGTCCCATGGAATATGTGTTCCAAATTTCAGGTTTGTAGGTGATCAGGAACTGCAAAAATAAGTCAATCACCACTTTTCGCGACAAACACGAGTGGATTTTATATTGTAATGATCGCCCTCAAATATGTAAAAAAATAAGATAAATAAATTGAATTTCAAACACCAAAAATGGCAAAATCACATCAGGTACAATACAATGCAAATAATCTGACATCATTTCCGGCTAACCTGGGTTTGTTTCAGCGACGCAAAACGACGTGCGATGTGCATTTGTTTAATTTCCTGACAAATCTCTGCATTTCCTGGGGACACCACCTCAATTACCCGAATCTGGATGAATCTATGCAGTTGGAACCACGTTCACGACTTCGTACGATGTCTAATCTTGATGAAACCCAAAATTTATGGGCCTTAAGCGACGGGTTCCCTGTGAATTTTACCTTGTATGTGAGCTTTGTTGGCTGGCTTCACACAATGAAAGGACACCACAGCAATTATGAACTTGGTGATGGCTTCTTCCTCCAAATTTCTGCACGCAGTTACTCATGAAGGTCTGCTGTACATGCTACACATATGGTTCTTGCTGGCCGATACTTCTAACTATTGGAAAAGGATTCCCGATCTCGGACGCACTTGGATGATACTTCACCGAGCTGATCTCTATTCACTGGTATGTGTTACTACGATGAAACTTACACTCAAAGATACTCTGCGCACTGGTGAATATAAAAAACCACTTTTTTGCTACAACAGAAAACTTTGTAATATAAAAACTTTACAGAAGAATGGGAGCGCTTCGTGCAGCCAACACAAATTTTACAAAGCTTTATTTATTGTTATTAACAATTGACTGTCTCGTATCCTAGTAACCTAGATTTACAATTGTTTTATGAAATAAGGTTTGATATAAGGTTTTTAACTTGGGAACTAAACTGTCTTTTTCTTGGAAATTGTTCACCGTAACACTTTTACTTTGCTTTTAATCACTTTAGTTTTAAATGTAATGTTTCACATGTTTATTTTAGCACAATGTCTGTGTCCTTTGATAGGTAGCCGCCTTATTGCTCTTTGTAATCTTTACTTCTTCGCTGCTTTACACCGTTTCTTTACCCATCAGTTGTCTTGCTATTTGCTGGTGATACAATTTCTGTAACTACACAAACCATCTCTGTATTATATTAAAATTCATATCATTGTATTGATTTCACCAAACTCAAATCTGTCAGCTACATAAGTTAAGCTGAGTTTGCCATTACGAACATCAAATATGAATAAAACGCTCAACGTAACCCTCTTGATTCTGCCTTATCTAATGCTAACCTTTCACCACCAAATTATAGTTACTGCTGCTCATATCACGTGCATTTACTAGTGTAAAATACTGACTTTATCTTGCAATAAATAAAATATTAATTCGGTGCTCACTTTGAAATCTTTCATTTTCATGTTAGGCAACCAGAATTGCTGGGGGCAGTAAACCATTGTAATAGATATTGATGATTAGTATTTAAATACGAAACTTTCAAGCTACCTTAAATATGGGGTATTTCATAAACAACAGTAGGTTTGATTTGCCACACTTTTTTGTTATTCATATAATCACAAATATTTTAGTAATGTGCATCATTTTCGTACCTACTAGTTTTATACTCGTATAAGCGATTTTCACGTAATTTGTAGTTTTCGAAATATCTTCCACCCCCACCTTGTTGCCAGACCCTGTATAATATGCCTAGTCAATTACAGTACTAGATTAAAATATTTATTTCATTTCTCATTTCATAGAAAAGAATACATTAATGTCTATTTTCTTACACTTCTATACCTGGCATTGTATTAATTCTACTGTAGCTGCTAAATCAGATGCATCAGGAATTACATATGGCAGTCATTTTAAAGTAGAGTATACTAAAATATTTTGTACTTAAAATGTTGGAAGCATCATAACAGTATGATACGGCCAGAAATAAAAATGTGAAATAAATTAAAATTTTTGGAAGTGCAATTTCTGGCGATATAAAACAGCTTTGCATGCTCCAACGATGGCCTACAGTACATTGGTAAAACAGAAAGACATTCAATATTTCTATAGTTGTGTTAACTTAAAAACTAGTCATTATAATAGTTGCATAATAAACTAAAACAAAATAAACAAATAATATTAGAGCTTTTGCAATTCTTTATAAAATTCTATAATCATAAATATACCTAGTTTAAAGCTTCATATAAATTGATTGCTCCCATTTTTGCCATAAAATAATATCTTTGATATAGGACAATATCAAACTAAAAATAATAAAGATTCCACGATAAAATTTAAAAAAATAACATCATCATAAAATGTAATTTTCTTTATTTTGCTCCCATAATAAGTGCAGAATTCGAAGTTGGAGATTATCTTGAGAAATAGTGCTTTGTTCGGACTTCAGAGTATTAATCCTCCGACAGCGGAAACCAGGTCTTTAGTGATTCAGACTTTTGATTATTTGAAATAGTTCTGCTACTACTTAAAAATCTTTCTTGCTTCAGATATTACTCTCAAATGCTATTGGGTTACATTTTTATCAATTTATTACACTTTTAGTGCCCAAACTAAGCTTAATTTGCACTGGGTCACAAATGACCCATTTCACCAGTTCGCCAAAGTAAAAATCTTTCGACTGTCGGAGGGTTAATATGTAATGTGATACAAACTGTTCAGACTGTGTTCCAATGTCACATTCATTGCAATTATTGGAAGTCATATAAAATAGTTCTAATGGTGGAAGACAGTTACAAAGCTATATTGCATTATACTGCAACTTTTCAGATGTTAAACTGGTAAACATGATTAATTTGTTATTAAAAAAGCTGCTATAAAAGTATCACAAGACGACCAATATCACGGAGCCAGACATTTAGCATAACCGTTTAGATGCAAATTGCAGATTCACTTACGCCCAAGCGTCTCATGACAGTAAATATTTAGCAGCTGCGATCATGCACATTTTGATCTTCTGTAATATGCCAAATGTTTGCTATCGTGAGATGCTCATCTTTATTTAGCTATGTGAATTTGCTTGCGCCCAAACGAGCGCCTGATCGTCAGTATGGCATTACAAATATAAAGGCACCTTAGTAAGTGGAAAACCCTCCCAAATCAGTCATTGTGTCGTTATAACCAGTCGATACAGTAATACTGAGATATGTGAGCATTTCAGTCGAGTTAATTCAGCTGCAAACTGTTGAAAACTAATCCTAAGAATTTCCTAACACCTGACTGTGTCTTCGACAACACCCAGCGCCTCCAGCTCCCTTATTAGCCGATTCAAATATGCCAGATCCGGATAACCATGGCCCGAGTTGCTGGGCCCCACTTCGGTTTTATGAGGTAAATTCCAGGCCACGACGTCTTCACACCCTGTCGTGTGGGAACGACTCACCGTGAACACGAGGCGCCGCTGCCACGCAACGTTCAATAAGCGTAGAGCCTTCCGACCTCTGCTGCTGTCGGGCAAATAGGCAATGCGAGGGAACCCAACAGCGTAATATTCACGCCCCGGATTGGGATGATCCGAGCTCTGAATGCCCGACTGAATGCTAAAGGTAAAGTGTTATACTGAGCTAAAATTCAAACGACGAATAAACTTACTTATATACTATTTGAATTGTGCGATAGTTTGGATGTCCAGGTAAACTGCGGTCGATGATGCACCACTCCATCGAACCTGGGGGCTGGTTTCCATGCTTTTCTCCATACACGCAACCGCAGACTACACACTGCACATGTAGCTTTGAGCCTGTGGCCTGCTGATGCTTCAAGACGTAGTTTACGCAGTCTAAGTGTAGAACGTGGTTGCAGGGCAGAGCAACTACTACCCTCGATGGTTTCAACTGTTCTCTACACGAAGGGCACGGCTGCCTGGGTGCCCACTCGCTTGGTTGCGATACCCTTACGTATCTAGATATTATTGCACTAGCCGAGTCAACACCTACAGCAAAAAAGCATTAAGGTTGATGTGCAACTTGAGTGCAACTATAAATAAACTATCTTAAATACCATATGATTCATTACTTTTGGCCTGTGGAGGCCTGTGAAATTATTTTTCTACGTTTACATAGTCATTTGGAGTCATTTTCAAGTTTTCTAACACACAAATTTACCAATTTGGAATTTTTAAATAAAACTTTTAAAATGTTTGTTAAAGAAAGTGATAAATTTATGATCTATTGTATATCTTCTACATAATATCCAAACGCGTCTATTTTCAGCGTTAAGAGGGATTAAAAGTGCTATTGTTAACGAATGAAAAGTGCTTTTTGGATTCTACATAAGAGAATAACCCTCTCGTTGAAGTGCATAGTATGTTCTAGTTTTAACCCTTTCAATGCGAAAGCCGTATATTTGCGGTTTGGATTTTAAGTGCCTCTGCTGCGAACGCTGTATATATACATTTCAATACATCTTGTGCGTGCAGAAGCCAAATAGACGGAGAGCCAGTGACAAAAATAATTACGTCATTATATCAGGAAAATATCCCTTGTTATTATACTTTCTTAACATCGCTGATCACTGATTTGGAAGTCTGCCTGATTTCCAGTGGTGGAGAGGGCTGCAGTAAGAGCGCAAAGAGATAGACATAAGAAATCAAACAAATTGCTTGTGATTCGTGTTATATGTTTGGCAATATTGAACTATTGTTGGCGGCATTTTCAGTGTGAAAAAAGTATGTTGCGACGCGTATCCAAAGTTTGGGCGTGTCCAGCAGTGCAGTGTTTATTAGAGAAAATCAGTATACAGAAAAGGAAGAAATAGCAACAAAAGCAAGTGAAAGTGAGCAGATCAGTACAGGAGTAAATTCGTGGCCAAAAAGTCCTATGAAAAATACGCAGTTACTAGTTAAACAACAAAAACTAAGGTAGGACAGATAACACAAGTGTGAAAATCCTCCAGACACGGAGAGTTCGGCCAAAAGAACTACAGTGAGCCAAAAGACCTACCAACATAAAAATCTTGAGAAAACATGGAGAAACAAGGAAGAACAATATAGTAATAAAAGGAAACGAATTCGGCGGAAATCAAACTGGGAACCGGAACTTAAAACAAAAAGTAACTGACTTTATACAAAGTAAGATGAGGCTAACAATTACTGTAGAAGAAGCCTACGAAACAGGAAAAAGAGAAGAGAAAGTCACAGTAGTAAAATGTGGAAACTTTGAAGATAAAATAAGAATCCTAAAACAAAAACAGAAGCTGCCAAACAATATCTATGTAGATAGCGACCTAACAATGGAAGAGAGAAGAGTACAATACGCAATAAGGAAACTAGGCCGTGATCAAAAGGATAAAGGAAAGAAAACAAGGATAGAATACCGCAAGCTGGAAGTAGATGGTGTCAAACGAAGATGGAGGAAACCTGAAAAGAGTGGATCCACAAAAGACTAGCAAGACCAATAAAGAATGGACACGGGATAACAGAAACTGGTGCGAAAATGGACAAAGTAGCAAGGAAAAAAGGTACAAGAAAGCAAGACAATACAAATTTAATTATCGGTACCTGGAATGTACAAGAGCTAAACAAAGAAGGCAAATTGAAGCAATTAATTAAAGAAATCCAAAAATACAATATTGACGTTTTGACTACACAAGCAACAAACATCAAAGGAATAGAGCAATTTAGAATGGAAAACTATACCGGGTGCTGACTTGCGCGACGCACCATAGGAATTTGCATAGTAAATTCTTTATGTTCAATTATTTGCTCCCCTAATTATTTTAGAGCTAAAGTGTAAATACATTTTTTGTAGAGAAAAAAATACTGCATCCATTCATACTGTTGCTAACAATTTTTCATTTTCCAGAGCCGAAGGAATGCAAAAAATAAAACTAGCATTTTTACAAGAATCAGTGATGCCATGGAATTATTGAAACAAGCCAATGCCAACGCAAGTGCGTGCGGGGCGATCATTCAATCACTGCCGTCAAAAGATTGAATTTATTGTCGTTTTTCTCGTTTTGGTGTAAGTTCTGAATTTCATTATTACACCTACAATTATTTAATAACGTGCCTGTAGTTTAAACTTAAAATAAATCAGTCTTTTAATGGTTGTACTGTTTGGAATTTGCCGATACGGATATTTTACAATAAACAAGGAGCTTAGTTAACGAACGTCCACCATACTCGTAAAACCATTTTTGTTATGGACAAGGTCTAGGTACCTTAGAGACATTAAGCAGAACATAATTAATAATGAAACATCAATGACAAACAAACAACACATATTGTCGCTCCGCACGCATTTGCGTTGGAATTGGCTTGTTTCAATAATTCCATGGCATCACTGATTTTTGTGAAAATGGTAGTTTGTTTTTTGCATTCCTTCAGTTCCGGAAAATGAAAAATTGTTAGCAACAATATGAATGGGTGCAGTATTTTTGTCTCTACAAAAAATGTATTTACACTTAAGCTCTAAAATAATTAGGGGAGCAAATAATTGAACATAAAGAATTTACTATGCAAATTCCTATGGTGCGTCGCGCAAGTCAGCACCCGGTATATGCTTTAATGGAGGAGGAGGAGGAGAAGAAAATAAACTGGGAACAGGCTTCTCATTAAAAGAAAGACTGAAGAAAGCCGTGGTGGATTACAAAGTTATAAACGAAAGATTGAGCACGATAAGACTAAAAACAAAATACAGAAAGATAAGCATAATAAACATACATGCTCCAACCGAATAAACGGAAGAGGAAAAGAAAACAGAGTTCTATGATACTTTAGAAGAAACAATTGATAAAATCCCCAGATATGATATCAAAATGATCATACGAGACATGAAGGCAAAAATAGGTAGAGAAGACAGGAACAAAGAAACTGCAGGAGGGGAAAGTCTACACAAAGCAACAAATGAAAATGGACAGAAACTAATAAATTTTGCAGCCATTAAAGAAATGGTAATTAAAAGCACAACGCTAAAACGAAGAGTCACATATAAAGCAACATGGATCAGCCCAGACCAGAAGACAAAAAACCAGATCAACCACCTTGTAATTCAAAGGATCCACGCATCCAAGGTAGAAAATGTAAAAACATATGGAGGAGCAGATGTGTTAGCAAAAACAAGACAGACAATCACAAATACAAAAAAAAAAACTGAACCCCAAAGAAACAGATGGAACATTGAAGCATTAAAAGAAGAAGAACAAATACAGAAATATAAACTATGTACAAAAAACCTAGCAGAAAAACAATCTCAAGAAAATAGTATAAATGAGGAATGGAGACAATTACAAAACGCACTAACAAAATCTGCCCTGCAATTAGGAACAATAACGAAAACAAAACAAAAGGACTGGTTTGACAAGGTGTGTAGAAAGGCAATAGAAGAAAGAAAGAACATACAAATAGAATTGCTGAAAACAGAAACCGCTGAACTAAAAGAAAAATTCAAGCAAGCAAGAAATAAAGCACAGCACATATGTAGGGAAAAGAAAAGAAAGAAAATGGAAAAACTCGAAGAAATTGAAAAGGGATACCAAAACAAAAATACAAGAGTCTTCTACAAAAACATAAAAGATGAAAAAGAAATGGCAGAAATATGGGCCAACCATTTCAAAAAAATACTCACAGAAAACGAAGCAGAAAGAGAACTACAGCAGAAGGAACAAAATCAAACACACCAGCATGAAGAAAACACCGTTCAAGAACCAACTTATGATGAATTCATAGAAATAGTAAAAAGCCTAAGAAATAGCAAGAGCCCTGGAATGGATAAGCTACAAGCAGAACTCAAATATGCAGACGAAGAGATGATACAAAGAATCTTCAACTTAATAAAGAAAGTATGGGCGAATAAAGAAATGCCAGAAGAATGGTCCAAAGCATAAACAGATTGCGGCAGGCAACTAGGACCATTGCAAAAGCAAGGAGAATATGCATGTGGCCGTCGTGGTGTTTAACAAACGAACAATCAATGTGCGATAGCGGTAGGTCATTAGGATCATCTGTATATGTCCCATATAAAAAAAAAAACAAAAACTTATGTACAAATTACAGACCAATAACGCTACTGAATGTAACATACAAATCCTCGCACATCTTATCAACCGCAGACTGAAGCAAGAAACAGAAATACCAGGCCGGTTTCAGAAGAGGAAAATCCGTGATAGATCAGGTATTTATTATAAAACAATGCCAAGAAATATGTGTCAAGAAGAATATCCCCATTCATGCACTCTTCATCGACTTTCGCCAGGCATATGACAAAATTAAAAGAACAGAAATCTATAAAACTATGAAAGATATGAAAATCACAGAAGAACTAATAACCCTAGTGCGTATGACATTAAGGCCCATAAGCACAGAGACTTGAACTTGTGATTACTCCTACTTGACTTTAAATCGGCAACCATCCTTACGCTTTCTAACTCTGCGGTTTGACTCACACTACCTGCATTCCTAAGCGATAATGACCTTTCTTGGAAAAGGATTAGTTTGCCGATCAACGGAATGTTTCAAAAATAGTTTTTCTAGCAATTGACAGGCAGTGTCATGAATACGTATACAATATACATTTTCCATAGCTAAATGCAATACCAATATATTAACAAATTCATATTTTGAAATACTGAAAAATGTTTACTATTGTTTAATTATAATATAGTTTTGTCTCTTGTACTCTTTTTTACGTATTATTTCTGTGTATTATTTATTGGAATAAACCAAACCAAGTAATACAATAAAATACAGTTTCTTAAATGTTTGTAGGTACCTACGATCATTAGGACTGCATGATAATAAAAAGAAATACATATATCTTTTGGCTTAATAGTAACCGAGTTGAATTCATTTTGCATGTACTAAAATGCCGTAAGAATCGGCAATAATTTATAAAATGATTAATCAAATAAATCACTTTTAATAAATCACTGTTAGCTCACAATAATATTGTCTGATTCATCGACTAATTATGTACTGTACCTACCGTTTTTCATTATTCTTTATTGTTCGATTTCAACATATACATGTTTATATTCAGATGCATGGTGTTTGAATTGCAAACTTAATTAAATATTCAAATCCAAGTTTTTTTGTATAGAATTTTATTTGCCTTAATTTTAGTCAATTGCGTTGGTCAGTTCTGGTAACTCGGGAAACGTCTATTTAAAATCGTTCATTTCTAAATTAAAAGCAAAGTGTCACTTTTTTCACAGAGTGAAAAAAGTGGCACTTCACACTCTGAAATTAATTTTAAAAAGCCTACTTTTTTAATAAAATTTAAAAAAAAAAATTATCTCGTGATACCATGACAGATATCGCAATTTCCAGTTAAACGTTTGGGAAATTAGAAAATAGTTATTTATAATAGACTAGCGGAACCGACAGACGTTCTCCAGCCGTTTAGAGTTCAGTGACATACACACGTACAGAAGAATTATATACAGTGCTTTCGTAAAGTAGTGGATAAATTCGTTAAAAATTCAAGGAATAACTTGTGAACAAACGCTCGCACCAGTCGATTTTAATTTTTATTTGAGCATTTCTTGAAATAAAATGCGTATGAGGTATGACGTTATCGATGTTTTTTTAAATGGCAACCTTCTTTTTTATTACGGAATTTGAAAAAAATGCTCTTTTTACTTACGTTAAGCTGATTTTTTAGTATAGGTCAGGTGATCAAAAATTAAGAAAAAAATTTAAAGGTTGCAAAATACTAAATTTAATTGCAATGATAATTTCAAAAACAACTAAATTAAACGTACAAATTGTGCACCGTTGTCTGTCTGACAGTAACTAAGGTGACCGACATGTCTTTTATTGATTGCTGTCATCGATAAAAGCGCAAAATCGTACTTCTTAAAATAAAATTTACTATTTTGCAAGTTTTCTTAATTTTTGGTCATGTGACCTATACCCAAAAATTACCTTAGCGTAAGTGAAAAGATGCGTTCTTTTAAATTAAGTAATAAAAAAAGAGAACTGCCATTTAAAAAAACATCCATAACGTCATACCTCATACACGGGACACCCTGTATGCATTTTATTTCAAAAAATGCTCAAATAAAAATAAAAATCGACGGGTCAGAGCGTTTTTTCCAAAAGTTATTCCTTGAATTTTTACCGATTTTATCCTCTACTTTACGAAAGCACTGTATATAAAGATTGGGGTAGATAAACTCGGTAAAGCTCGTTGTTCCAGATTTATTTAATTTTTGTATTGATTTGATATCCTTATACTTCAATTTGATATATAAGTACCTAATGTAATTTCGTACGTCAAACGTCATTACTTTTCATATTAGTGTTATAATAAACCGTTTCTAATCCAACTGACTAATGTTAAACGGTGTGTTAATGATTACGACAAAAAATGTAGTTTCGATTTTGTTACGTTACGTCATTGTATAATTATAACCATTAATTCTTTGTGATTAAAACAAAATAGCTGCTATTTTTAATTTAACGCACTATATAAAAACATATACATATATGGGAATTTGAAGTGAAGTTTAGTTCATTTTTTTTGGAGGAAAATTTTTAGTAAGCATTTCTAGAATAACAATTCTGCAACAGATTTATTGGAATGCCTTACATTATGAATTCCATTGTAATTTTCTTTAAATAGAATCTAAGTGCGATAACGGTAATGACAATTTAAGGGCTCATTATTTGATTATGAAGAAAAGTAATAAAATCATTAACCAGCTGACCAATAAGCGAAGTAATGAAAATATCTCTACCTTTTCCCCAAATCTTCAAATAGGTACTTGTACTTTAATTATGGCAATTCCGTATTTGCTATTATCGTATCGCATTCGGTGGTGATACTGTGCTTGCAGTGTATTTATATTATAATCCTATAGTCTACGATTTAAAATGGCTAAAGCTAAATGTTTAAGCATATCCAGAAAAAGCAAAAAAATGCTTATGAAACAAGTGAGAATGCGGTGAGTACAAAGTTTTATTAATTGGATAATAACAATATATTTAGTATGTATTAAAATTATATGTAAATTCAGCAGGCATAGCTAAAGACCTTTTAAGCGTGTTTAACTTATTGCGTTTTTTTTTTAGTAAAATACTAAATAATTTAGTAAATGCCGAAAATACTACTTTTACTGCTTCGACACTGGATACTGGTGATAACATGTCACTTGATGATACTCGAGTTGCAAGTGCTTTATCAGGTATAAGCGATTCAAACGAGCTTCAACGTATTGATGAAGAACAACCTAGTGGCGATGTCGATGACCGGGTCGTTGAATGTTCTTTTGACCAAATTGAACTATTTTTGGAGGAAAATGAAGAAATAGCCGCTGATGATATTGAGACGGATAATTCTGATGCTGACTGCAATTTTATAGATAACAACAAAGATTCAACGAACAGAGCAAACAGTCTTGCCGTAGAAAATACACGAGTTACCATTAGTGGTAGATGAATAGTGAATATTTCGTACTTTCTTGATCAACTCAAATCTCTGAAACATAAAGGTATGGTTTTCAATAACTCAACTTTTAATTACGTGAAATTAAAAATCAATTATTTTAGGATTTGGTTGTTCCTTTTTTGACATGACTGTGGTGTCGGAGAAAAGGGAAGGATTACACAGTGTCTTTTCTTTTAAATGTGATGTTTGCAACATTGTTCAAACAGTTAGAACAGAAAAACCTGATTCAAACAAATTCATTACTGCGAATATAGCAGCTGTTGTGGGATCACTGACGAGTGGTATTGGTTATTCTCAGTTATGCGAAATATTCGCAAGTATGGACATTTACAACATGTCCAATAAAACGTATTCCAAATATCACAACAAAATTGCTCCTGTTGTCGAAGAAGAAGCGCAAAAATCTATGAAGATTGCTGCTGAGGAAGAAGCTAGATTAGCAATTGAATCTGGTAACGTATCAAAAGATGGAACGCCTATCACATCTGTAATTGTTGATGGTGCCTGGAGTAAACGATCCTATCGCACAAATTACAGTGCACTCTCTGGGGTGGTAAGTAATGGTATAGTTTCTTTCAGAACTTCTAAATATACTTATATTTAATTTTAAAAAACATTGATTTTCTTGAAATGCGGTTATTGTCATATCGTCCGACTTTTGAATTTATTTTATTTTATGTGTTAAATTGCGTATTAGTTTCAAAGTAACGAAATATTTTATGTATTCCCCATTGTGAAATTTTTATTTCAAAAAATCTTAAACGTTACCTATGCAAAATTTGGCATTACGGAAGTCAAGTAGGGGTTATACATATAAACTTCTAAATAAGAAAATCTTTGTCGAAATATAAAAATACACTGTCTGTATACTTTTTTTATATTTTAGGCTTGTATTATCTGCGCAAAAACAAAAAAAAATTATACTTGAATATAAAAAACAGGTATTGTTATGTATGCGCCAGAACAAACAAAGGCATTGCAAACGAACACGATTGTTACAAAAATTGGAACGGTACTTCTACAGGAATGGAAGCGGCCATTATAGTGGAAGGATTTCAAAAATCTGTTGCTACACAAAATTTAATTTACGGCAAAGTAATAGGGGATGGTGACAGCAGCCTATATAAAAGAATATTAGAAGCAGCTCCTTACGGCCCAACTTTTGTTATCGACAAAATAGAATGCAGGAATCATTTGCTCAGGAGTTATTTAAATAAGTTATCCGAACTCGCCAAGGACACTAGGCTTCCGGTAATTCTGAGAAAAACGGTTACCAACAGTAATACATTGGGGAGATTTAGAAATGCTGTTACCAAAGCCATCGAATATAGAAAACAAGGAGATGCACCCTTTCATGTAAAGGTAGATCTTTTAAAAAAAGATATTATCAATGGACCCAAACATATATTTGGGGAAAATTCTGCTTGTGACGAGTATTTTTGTACAAAAGACAATAGAGAAGAGGTAATTACTCTATAGTTCAATAATAATTAAGTAATTTAAAAAAAATCTATTTTCAGGACAACATTGTTGGCGATTTGACAATAAGCGGCTTGTTTGATGTGGTTGTAACTATAAACAAACGTTTAGCAAATAATGCCTGGAGTTTACTGCACGATGTAGACACCAATTCTGCGGAAACATATAATTCAATCGTTGCTAAATTCATAGGTGGTAAACGTATTAATTTTTCTTTGCGAAATTCTTACCTGGTGAGATGTTACGGAGCTGCTATTTCCTATAATGAAAATGGAAATTTTTTTTGTAAAATTGAGATTGCATTATCTGGTAAAAGCCCTGGGAGATATACAAAAATGTTTTATCAAAGACGCAGGAAAGCAATGGAAATTAATAACGCAAGTAGGTTTTTGTCTTTGTTTCCCAAATTCCTTTTATAAATTTATAAAACTAACGCAGATATACTCTCAGAAAAACCACTAAAAAGAAAACTGTTTGCTTTAACCGACGAACACTGCGGTCCCGAAGCTTCTACATCGATCGAAACGTTGGAAGATATGTCACCCGTAGAGTATGAAGCGAAATCGACGCAGTTTCTACAAGAATTAAATATTATAAATAGAGTACACATTTTCGAAAATACTGTAATGCAATCCAATAGTAATTTGTGGAGGGTAGAAAGAAGGAAAAGAGTAACTGCTTCAAATTTTGGGAAAATATGTAAATTACGAAAAAGTACCTCTACTGCCAAAACGGTTGCTTCGTTATTATACAGCACGTTCAGAGGAAGTAGTGCTACGGAGTGGTCTAATTATTGACGAAGATGCACATTACTTAGCATGTTCTCCGGACGGATTAATAGACGAAGATTGTATTATAGAAATTAAAAGTTCCGAAAAAAGTGGAAGTCTTTGTCCAATTGAAGCGGCTGAGCAACACAAAATAGATTTTTGCGAATTTAAGGATGCCAAACTAATACTTAAAAGAAATCATAATTATTACTATCAGGTACAGGGCATTCTACATATCAGCAAAAGAAACCTTTGTTATTTTATAATTTATACCAAAGGAGGAATACATGTGGAGGATATTGCTAGGTAAAATAATATCTATTGATTGGCTTATTGTGTTTCTTTTTCTTATATCAGTTACAATAATACGCTAACATACAAAACTATAAACTGTTTTTAATATGTACGTTTTTTATTACAGAGATGACAAATTTTGGACCGAGCATATGGAAAAAAATTGTGGGAATTTTACATGAAATCGTTATTGCCAGAGCTAGTTGACTCCAGGAGATCTCGTAAAAAAAACATTAGATGCGCTTACATGCCTTGATGCAACAAGTATGCCATCACTTTGGCGATGTTGTGATGCACAAGAGGTAATTTCATTTGGCGATTAAAAACACAAAAATACTTGTATGTTATTTGTCTAAAAAAAGTGGAAGTAAGCTTTTCCATCATTTTTAAACACGCCGAAAATATATTTAATATGTATATTTCGTCAGTTCCAAGCCTGAATAAAGTGTGAGGGGAATTGATGTGATTAGTAGTCAGTGAATTTTATGACCCCGCTGCAGAGTACGTAACTTTACTAATCATCCGCTGCAGTTTAAAAACGCTGCACAAATTGTTTGTTGTAAATTCGATGTTTATACAGCAATAATTTTTTGTCTTTACTCTACTATGTTTATTATACAGAAAAACAAATTTTCACCAACGGATATTATGACATATCTAACTTCTAAGTAAAATCAGCATTCCAAATGAAGAACGAGAGCCAAACAGCAAACAGCTGTAATCCGTCTACCTGAGCAGAGCGCAATGGTACTGTGTTTAGTAATTTTGTTAGATTTAGATACGGTTTTTAAATGATTTCGGGTTTAAATGAATGTCAAAGTATATTGTCAGTATTGATTTTGGTATTAATTGTGTTTATTCACCCTTGTACATGACTATTTTCTAAAAAGTGCCACTCTTGTAGTTAATATTTAGTCAATTAAAAAAGCACATTTTATTAATTTCTACCTGATCTACATTGTATATAAGCACAACATATTCGTAAGCCGCAAGTAATATAGTTAAGATTCATATTAATGTAGCC
This sequence comes from Agriotes lineatus, assembly GCA_940337035.1. Taxonomy (NCBI): domain Eukaryota; kingdom Metazoa; phylum Arthropoda; class Insecta; order Coleoptera; family Elateridae; genus Agriotes; species Agriotes lineatus. The sequence continues at coordinate 35,405 of CALNHX010003764.1, read as the reverse complement.
AGGCATCTTCAAAGTTGATTCAGACAGGCAGAAATAACATTAAAATTTTATTAAATTTCAAATAATGTCTTCTGGTAAAATGTGTTGCCTACCCCCTGTCCTTATGAGCCTTAAACGATACCACAAATATGATAAAATTTAAAGAGCAGCAATCCCGAGAATTCAAGAGCAACTCCGGACTTAAACAAGGAGACCCTCTCTCAACAACGGTTTTTAATATGGTACTAAAAAACATCTTGAGGAAAAGTGGTATACAACAAAAAAACAACATCATAAACAGCCCCAGCCAGATCCTTGCGTACGCAGACGACCTAGTACTGCTTGCAAGAAAAAAAGAAGAACTAAAAAGAATGGCAAAAAAATGGAAGAACAAGCAAGGTATGTTGGACTTCTAATAAATGAAAACAAATCAAACTACATGATACTAGGAAACAGAAAACAAGAAACACAGAACCTGACTTTCAACGCAACACATACAAACAAAAGATACAAGTTTAAAATAACAAACGGTGCAGTGTACTTAGGGGCTGAGGTGACAAGTAAAGAGAATCAGGAAAGTGATATCGCGAGAAGGTTAACCATAGGATCGCAAAGTGTAGGCGCACTAAGAAGCTTATTAGAGGACAAAAACTTACAAAGGGCGGTAAGAAAAATGCTAGATACAGAAGAAGGAAGAAACAAAAGGCAGACCAAAGAAGACATGGTGGGATGATGTGCAGGAAGACTTACAAAAATATGGTCTAACAAACTGCCTCTGGGCCTGCAATGCTGCGATATAGGAATATATATATATATATTGTCAGTGTATGTCAAATTCAGGTTAGCAGGTTAGGTTTTGTTTGTTATGTTATTTGACACAGATTGAGACAAAATCTAACCTGCTAACCTCGAATTTGACACAGACTGACAGTACCAACAATACATTTCAGAACTCCTACACTTACAAGCCATGCTGTTGGAGATTTGGCAACGCTGCTGGTAGGCCAATTTTTATACTGTTTACTTATAAATGTTAGTTTAAATGCAGCGTGTGATTAAATATTAATATGTTGGACTGCTCTAAGTTTGAAGAAATAAATTTATTCATATACCGTATTCTTCGTGATAAGTGAAAGTAAAATTGCTGCTAGTGTTTATGGGTTTTTATTAAGTATTTCACTGAAATCAACCGAGGTAAGATTCTAACCTCATTTTTAGCGCATTTCTTGTAACTTTTAATTTTATATTTAGAATGCCACGAAGATGCTGTGCACCAACCACGACAGTACCTTAGAAGAAACTCGTATGCAAACTATAACAACATTTTCTTTTCTAATGGACGAAATCCGAAAAAAAGCCTGGAAAAGAAATTTGAAAGCGTTAGAAATAAGAGTGGGGAACTGCAGAAGCTGATGCTGCATTACCATCGATTGGCTGACAATGCTGTCCCACAGGACAGTAACTAGGCAAACTTTTATTGTAGGCAAGCCAACATTTTTGCGCCCCTCAGTACACTAACGATGTTTGTGAGAAAAAATACTAAAGTTACTGTATGACTTCTACATTTATTTCAGGATATATGATGTATTTGAAACAAACAGGTAGGTATTCAAAAATAAATCCAACATTTTTAATTCAAAAACTTTAAAAGTAAAAAAATTAAATCTTAAAATAACAAAATACAACACAAATGAAATAAGAACAGAAAACAAGATTCTGAAACACAATTCCAATAAAAAACATGTAAAGGGCTTTAATCAATTTTAAATTAAAAATTACCGGTGGTGGGATTCGAACTACAGCGCCTGCGAATGCGATTTTATATATATTAAACAGAACATACTTATTTTTGCCCATTTTTGACTCTCTTTACATTTACTCTGTATCTGTTGAGTCCCATTTTTGTTAAGTGTAAAACCTGAACTATGTGCAAATTATTACTTTTATTTATTTCTAAATTAAAGCAAAAATAAACAAAAACTGATTTGTAAGGTATATGCCCTTTTCTTCATAGATAAAAACCTGAGCTATGTGCAAAATATTACGTTCATTTAAGTAATAGTTCTTGAGTTAAATCAAAAATAGAAAAAATATTTTTTAGGTGCTCGCTCTGTATATATTTTATCGAAATTTTCTCGGTTTTATGCCAGGAAGGCATATAATCTGCATGCAAAATATCGTCTTCTTCCAACAATTAGTTTTTGAGTTATACCGGCAACAGGCAGATAGACAGGCGGAATTGAGAAAACCTGTTTTTCGTCATCTAGGGACCCTGAAACGTGAAGATCTGAAGAAATCTCGGAAAGTGGTTTCTTCGTGATTACAATACTTCCTTCGTCTTTTCTTGTAAAAAGTACATATTATTATGTAGTCGGTAGAACATTTTACAAATCCCTACATAAACATGTGATGTACCTGCGTCTCTGGGTCACCATTTTATCGCCAACGATCGGTCGCATTTCGCCCAAAATCAGAACGCCATTGTGCGCAATGTTACGCAAATGCATTTATCAGTTAACCCGAGTTCCCACTGGCTTGAAGTTTTTTTAGATTTCTAAATTCATCTAATTCGCATTACTAAGTGTTTTAGTATTATTAGCAGCATTAAGGTATTTGTACCTATTTTATAGATAATTTCGAAGACTCTTCAACCATAATTCGATTTAGCAAAAGTCCAGCGCCCTTTCTATATTAAAGAAGTTGAAAACATTTTCTTTGGTAACTTTTTATGTATAACTCAATTTTAAAAATGCAAAAATTGTTTTAATTAGAATAAGACCACCTACGTAGTGACCTCAAAAGCTAGCAGACATGTCAATATGTTATAATAATACAAAATGGACAAATAATAATTACATATTATTGTGCGTAGTAACATATGAACGTAGAATAAGGTTCTATACTCGCAGTCATACTGCGATACCGATTTGTAGTAATCAATATACTTAAAACGTCAGATTTTTCTATCGGCACTTAGTATGAGCCTTGTATCAGACCGATTAGGATAATCCCTTTATTTAACAAAAGGTGCCATCGTGTAGGGTCGCAGAAGTGTCTTAAATTGGACACATTCTACCAGGCAAGTGATTGTAGCGAAAAATGCTGTAGTAGTGAAACCACTAAGCTCTCAACATCGGTCTGTAGTGTTCTGCTGATTGTTGCAATGGGCCACTGTACCAGAGATGAGCCCAAAGCAGTGAATGTATTCAGATGGTTTGATGCTCGAAATATTGAACAAAGTCAATTAAAGCAGAGAGCTGAAATATTTTATTTAATTGCAATCTAAACAGTAGTTGAAGTTATTAAATGCATTGAAAATAAGATGCAAGAAGCATAATTAGAGGGATAAAGGCTAGCATAAGAAAAGCAGGTTTCAGAAGGATTGAATTTGAAGTTTGAGTAAAAGAAATATTTAAGATGGTTAATATAATATAAGTAATATGATAGGTTTGAGCATATTTGAAGCTGGACCAAATGTAAGTAAATAATGCAAAAGGTTGGTTATGTGCATAGAGTTATTAATAAACGTACGGGCCAGTGAAAAGCATGCAAGCTGAAAACCATATGGAAATCAAAGCAAGATAAGATAAAATTTGCAATAGCAATGCAGAACGAGGGCAACTGAAATGAAGAATAATTAGTGATGTGGTTAAAATTGAACTCAATTGCCAGTGCAATTTAAAACTGAGTGTTTATAGCAGAGCAGTGATAAATAACAGTTTATGGACAAGAAAGGACAATTTTTATGTATACGAAATAAAGACAATTTCTAGTTTTAAGCAACAAACATGTTAATAAATGTTTGTTCTTTTATGTGAAATTGTAACCAAAACTTAAGAAGAACTAAGGTACTGACAGGCAAGTTTTGCATTTTTTAAATTTAATATAAGTGCCCTGAGTATTGGGGTGTTTGCCTAATACATTGACTTGGCGATTGTTTAACATTACATAACAGTATATGTAATATGTGCAAACAGTAAACCCGCTCCAACAGTTGTTTAAAATGTAAGTTAATTGGTCACCACTGCTGCATTACAGTCAGTTTTAACAATAAAAATTGTATTTTGAATAAGGCCACCCATACGGTGGGAATTATAAAACAAACGCAGTTACAATCTGGTGGAGATATAACATTCCCTTTGCAAATAGTTCAAGTCAATTTAATATATCTACTAGATTGGGCGCAATTTGCATTATTTAGGCTAAAATCTTTACTATTACAAATTAATTTGTTTGTAAAATTGCCCACTTGTTAATTTGTTTTTTTATTAGTACCAGAGAAATTCTTTTTTCAGTGCCATTTTGGCGCCCCTTGCCGCTTGCGCCTGTAGGCGGGGGCCTACTCGGCCTATACCTAGTTACGGCCCTGCTGTCCAAAGCGTATTTCCAAATTTACTGGCATATTTGTCGTGATAGATGCCTCAAAAAAGGACAAATCCTGAATGTAGAAGAAAACAAATATTGGAAAGACATGCACAAACAGTGAAAGTGATTTTAAATGATGACCGATGATGTTACCGAACAGATAAGTTGATTATGTTCAAATAATATTATTTACAACAGTAGCACCATAGTTTTTGCATATATGTTGTATTCTCATTCAGCACTGGTGTATAGAAAGTTACAAACTTTTTATTTTTATACATATACTGTTACATGTTTGTATTGCACGTAAATAAATGTCACAATTACAGAAGCTATTTTTAGTTTATTACAGAGTAACATATGATAAAGAGTAAAACTAGTCTGTCTTCACTCATTCTATGTATGTGCCCGAATCACTTCAATTGTTTCGTTTCTAACTGTTTATTAATTGGTGTCTGGTGTAGATTTTCCCTTATTTTTTAATTTCTGATCGTAAAGTGTTTCATTTCTACTGCTATTACTTTATCCTCTTGTTTCTTTTGGATCGGCCAGCTTTTGCTTGCATATAGTATTGTTGGAACTGCTATAGTTCTGCATGTGTATTTTTGTTTCAGTTCTTAGTTCCTTTTTTTCATAAATAGTTTTATTTAATGCATAGTATACATTGTTCCCTTACTTAATGCGATTTATAATTTCTGAATTTATTGTTCCGTCATCTGATAATACCTATGCCTCTCAAGTATTCAAAGCATGTACTTGCTCTATTATGTCTCCTTTGCATATTATGTTTCGTACCTCGTTGCCTTCTCCATTTTCTTCTTTCCATTTATTTATCTTCATTAGTTTCATTTTATTTATATTGATCTCCATTTTTAGCTTCTCAAGCTCCTGCATCCAGATGTTCATCAATTTCTGAGTCTTGCTGTGTGTATCCGCTATCAGCAGTATGTCATCTGCATACAGGAGGTTATTTACTTTCACAGGGCTCATGTTTTTATATCCTACTAAGCTTTTAGGTGTTTTTTCTTTAGTGTTCTTTAGTATTCTGCCCATCACTATAATAAATAATAGTGGACTTAAACTGTCTCCCTGTTTTATTCCCTTACACATTTCAAAGAATTGTGATCTCCCTCCATTAATTTGCACTGCGCCGTAGACATTTTGGTATACACTTTTTATCACTTTTATTAATTTTTGTGGTACTTGTATTTCTTCTAGCCAGTTCCATAGTATTTGTCTTTCTATGTTGTCAAATGCTATTCTAAGGTCTATGAAAACTGGGTATAGTAGTTTGCTGGTTTCCATTGCTCTCTCGATCAGGTTCCTAATTATGCTGATATTGTCATTTGTTTGTCTTTGAGGTCAAAAAGCGGCTTGTTAGTCTTCCATTTTTTTCTTCAACCTCTGTTCTTAGTTTTTTTTCGATTATTCTTGTGTACAACTTGAAACATACTGTGGATAGACAAATGAGCCTGTATTTAGCACAACCTGATTGTTCACCATTTTTATAAATTGGGATTATTAGGTTCTTCTGTCGGTCTTTTGGTATCTGGTCCTCCTTCCATGCTTTCTCGCAGATCTTCCAGAGCCATGTAACTGCCTTACTTCCCCCCCACTTTATCATTTCAGCTTCGATGTTATCTTCTCCACATGGTTTTCCTGTTTTTAATTTATTTATTGCTTCGTAGACTTCTTCATTTATTTTTGTAGTATGGTTTTCCTCTTCTGGTTTGTCTTCATAACTTAAATCCTCTTTTCTTTTATATGTTTGTTGCTCTTTTGTATTCATTTTCTCACAGTAATATTCGGCCCAGGGTTCTAAGGTCTCTTCTTCATTTGTCATTAATTCTCCATTTCGATTTTTAATGCTTCTGTTTATTTTTCTTGTTTTGCCTCCTATTCTTTTAATTGTATTCCAGAATTTTCTGTTATTTAATTCATAATCTTCTTCCATTTCTTTATCAAATTCTTCCCAGCTTTTGGTTTTGGCCTCTTTTACGACTTTCTCGGCCTCATTAGCTGGGCATAGACACACGTTCAAAACAGTTTTTTTATATAGTCCCTCTATCTTATTCCTTTTTTGTTTTGTAATATTTTTTCCATGCGGCTTTTTTGGCCTTTATTGCTCCTCTCACTTGCTTATTCCACCATCTTGTCCGTTTATACCTTTTATTACTACTTTTTTTCCGCATACCTATTCTGCTGCCTGCTTTACGATTTCTTTAAATTTGTTTCACCTATCTTCTAGCGTCCAAATCTGTTGTGATTCTTCCTCTCTACTTAACTCTCTCCCTACCTGCTCTTTGTACTTTAGTCTTACTTCTTCACATTTTAGTTTTTTAACATCTATTTTCCAGTACTGTTTCTGTTCTACATTCATTATTTTTCTAATTTTTGTTCTCATAGTAACTAGTTTGTGATCTGTACCTAATTCTGCTTCCCGTATCACTTTAACCTCAGTAACAAGGTGTTTGGATTTTTGCGTATACACTACGTAGTCAATTATGCTTTTTGCCTTTCTTCCTCTAGCTTCAAAGGTGTACCTATCTTTTATACTTTGGTGGTAGCAGATATTACCAACAAGTAGATCATTGATTTGGCACAATTCGATCATTTCTTTTCCATTGTTGTTTAATATTTTCCCCCCTCTCTTTCCTGCTCTCCATTCCTATCCTTGAGGCATTTCCTATTCTGGCGTTCCAATCTCCCATAATAATAATTTTTTCATTTCTCTCCCTTAAGCTTGAAACAAAGTTTTGGCTTCGCTTAATTGTTTCGCCAGTTATCCAACTATTTCAGGTCTAACCTGTATATTTTTATTTAAATATAAATCCTTTGCAGTTCGAATTCTTAAATTATCCAAAGCAGTTTATTTTGTACCTGGATCGAGTTCCTTTTGTTTGCGCGATGCCCTTTTGACCCGTGCTATCTGTTATCACAAGCCGTTGTAATGCAAGCTTTCCTTTGGAAACGAATTCTTCGTCCCAGGCACTTGCTCTGCTTGCCTTGCCCGCTATGTTTGGCGCGGCTGAGGTTTGATTTTAATTAAGTCAAATTACGTGCGCTCAACCAATTTTTATGAGCATTGTGTTTCTAAGGGCTGACTATGATCAGGTACAATGGCGCTTTTCTGTTTTGTTATTCCCATATTAATTAATTTTCTTTAGCTCTTAAATAATAGTTTAAACCGAAGAATTTAATCTGGGATGCAAGGCTGCCATTCTGCTTTGATTTTCGACACCGGCTAATGTCCAGCCTAACTTCTGCAATCTGAGAAGTGATTCTGCTTCAATTGCGGGCCCATTCAAGGTGCTCCTGACCATTTGGTATAGTAACCCCTGACCAGTTTCTCCCGTCAACAACTAGTGGGTGCTGGGAACCCTTGGTGGTAATTACTGTATTGAAAGCAGATGGTTTCCCCGGCCTTCAAGTTGATTTTGTCCGGCTGTCCACGATTATTTTCCGTTAAATTATATTCAGTACTTAGAATTTGAATTCCAAAACCAACCACAGTTAAAATTTGCATCTATGCTCACTGTCATTATTTAACTATAAAGCTCAATTTAATACGTGCTTTTGTGGGAAATGTAATTGGTTATCATTATATTTAATCATGATCAATATTTAAAGCTGTAATTTTGGTGTTTAATAGACCCTTTGTAAAAGGAGCATTCACGCCTTTTGAACGCAATAACCTGGGCAGAAAGGTTTAATGATATGAGAGTGATAAGCTTATCCCTTGATTTATTTTGTGGTTACCATTAATTTAATAACCCGAAAGGGGTTTTTGATCTTTGTGCGTGTCGCAACCTTCAGTATATTTGCACAACCTTATAATGATATTTTATTTGTGATCAAATTACTTTTATTGGTTACTGTTGACTGTACAAGACGATTGTTTAATTATTAAATAAACGCTAGTCACTTGTAGTTTATTTTTTTAAATTATTTGAAGTCTTTGGATTTCTGGCGCCCATTTCTTTTTTGAAGATATTGCAGGAAATACATCTGATGATTAGAATCCCCGATCATATCGCCGAATTTGAGTTAGCTCGGCCATCGCGGTAAGTGAATATTTTTCAGAGCTACCGTGGTGTACAAACTGTAAAGGGGTTGATCTGCGATTTTTCTTACTACCATTCATTATTTTAATTAATCAATCGCAGGTCAGCTTCTTTATCTTTTCAAGCTGTCATACATATGTTGCAGTCTCTCATAAAATTCTCTTACTTCTGCCATATTCGTTCCTTCTACTGGTGCATAAATTTGTATAATACCTAACTTTTCTCCTCTATCCAATTCTATCGCTAATATTCTTGAATTCATATGGTGTGTTTTCGTTATGTGTCTGTTCAATTCTATTGGTAGTATTATGCCTACCACATATTTTGTGTCTTCTCTTGTTTTATTTCCTGAGTAATTTAAAGTACATCCTTTTGGTAACGATGCTGACCATGCTCCTACTTTTTTAATATTGCTTACTCCCATTATCTGAATTTTAAACTTTTCCATTTCTTCGATTATTTCATCTTCTTTCCCATTTATTGTTTAAATGTTCCAAATACCAAGACCTATTTTTCTTTCTTTTTCTTGTCTCCTTATATTTTTTGTTGTATTTATATTTTCACACTCATTGTCCGTATTTCTTGCCTGTGTAGTCTTATCTTTATTGCCTTTTGGTCCTATTGTTCCGGTTAATAGTTTTTTGGATCTCTGTCCAAATTTGTTGTGTATCTTACTTGTTTCACGAATTCCTTTTCCTGCCTTCTTCTGTTGGGATTCTTTCGCTCACCTTCCTTGTTTTATCATCTTTTGTCTTATTTAATTATTTCTGTTTTTTTGTTCCAGCTACTTAAGTCCAGTAGAATTGGCCTGCTTTTGATTTGATTTTGTCTTCCTAATCTTTTTATATCTTGTACTTCTCCTTCCATATTTGTACTTATCCCGATATCCCTGAGGATCACTTTGATTTTTTCTTTCATTTCCAGTCCTTTTTCATTTTCCTCTTCATTAATTCCGTATATTATTAATAGCTTTTTTCTTATTTCCCTATCCAATACTTCTATTTTCTTTTTTTTTTGTTTGTGATTTTTCCATAATTCCTTATTTTAATTTTTAAAATCGATTTTTTCCTTCTTAACCACCTCTAATTGCGACTGTATTTTATTTAATTTGTTTTCTGACCTACTTCTTCATAATTTCTTGGAATGCTTCTTCCATTTTTGCTGGTTCAAAAGGTCACCACACAAAGGTTTTTACCCTGCAGTCCTGTCAAAGCACTCACGTATTTATTGCACGCGTAAGTTCTTGCACCGATAAATTTGTCCGTTTTAGTTCATTTGTTCTGTGTAGGTAGTTCACTTAGACCGTCACTTTTGTAAGCGGTAGATTTTTTATACTGTATGAAATTACGCCTTAGTTCTTTTGTTCACCTTTGCATGTAGCAGATTAGGTATTGTTTTGTGTGCAGTAGTTCCTTTAGGCCGTTCACGATCACTTTCCAAACGTTATCTTTCACGTGCGAATTTCGTTCTTACTGTTAACTACCTTACCTTTATTCTGCTTGGTTTTACTTATCCGCTTTCGTTGTTTTCCTAGTTTTCTTATGCACTATTTTGTTGCCCCACCTCGCTGGTATTTTTACAACATTTTATACTATTGTAAGTCAGTTATTTATCACTAAATTTCTTGAATTTTCGCCACTGTTCGTCACGTGCTACTAGTCGAGGTCATGACCTCACATTGTCAAACATGGTATATAAAGTGGTTTCGGACTTTCTACAAAAATGTATAAGTACAGCAGACCATAAAGGTGTACAGGATAATTGACAATCACGGATAATGCAAAATGCAAAAGAACATAAGACCCCAGAGGGAATATCGGACAGCTTTGAAGCAAACAAAGGGGTTCGCCAAGAAGTTGTTATATATATATATGGATTTTACAGGCCTTTGCGGCCCATTGCCTGGGTTAACTTTCTCCACTCTTCTCTGTTCAGGGCTTTCCTTCTCCAGTCATCTATTCCCATTTCTTTCAAGTCCTTTAACACTTCTTCCTTCCATTTGTTCCTCGGTCTCCCTCTTGCTTTTGTTCCCACTGGGTGTATGCTCAGCACTATTTTAGCCACTCTGTTATGATTCATTCGTTGCACATGTCCCAACCACCTCACTCGTTGTTGCTTAACACACTGCACTATTGTCGGTTCTCTATATAGGTTTTCCAGTTCTTTATTTGTCCTTCTCCTCCACTCCTCACCCTCCTTTATTCCTCCGTAAATTTTCCGTAATATCTTTCGTTCCCATACAAGTAGTTTTAGTTGGCTTACTGCCCCCAGTTTCCAAGTCTCGCACCCGTATGTTACCGTTGGTTTTAGCACAGTTTTATAGATCTGGATTTTTGTTTTTCGCTTTATAAATTTTGATTTGAGCAATGTTGATACTGCTCCTGCTGCTTTGTCTCCTTTCACCAGTCTTGCTTTGATTTCTTCGTCTTCTCTTCCGTCCTCTGAGATTTGCACTCCTAGGTATGTAAACACATTAACTTTTTGTAACTCCCGCTCTTCTTCTCCTTGTTGGCTGTATATTAGGTTTTGGTCTTCTATGGGACTATTCTGGTTTTTCATTACCATATATTTTGACTTTTCGTCGTTGATATACAGTCCGGCCTCTTCCGCTTTTTCCCCCACTTTCCTTATTATTTTAACCAGGTCTTCCTTATTATTTGCCATTAGCACCAGGTCGTCTGCGTAGGCTAAGCATTGGTATTTGTTGTTGATTATGCTGCCCGTTCTATTTATTTTGCTTCCTCTTATCACTTCCTCAAGCACTATGTTAAATAATACTGTTGAGAGCGGGTCTCCCTGTCTCACACCTTCTTTGACCTGGAAGCTCTCCGTTCTCCTCCCTTTCCATTTGACCTTACTCGTTGAGTTCTTCAGTGTTATTTGTACTAGTTTAATTAGTTTTCTTGGGATTTTTAGGTTCTTCATAGCCTTGAGTAATGATTCCCTCTTTAAATTGTCGTATGCTTTTAAGAAGTCGATAAATGCCACATGTATCTCTTTGTTATACTCTCTGCATCTGTCTAGGGTTTCTTTAAGTACAAATATTTGGTCGGTAGTTGAGCGACCTGGTCTGAACCCTGCCTGATATTCAGATAGTTCTCTTTCTGTATAACTTTGTAATTTATTCCGTATTAGTGTCGCCAGTACTTTGTACGTTGAATCTAAGAGGGCTATTCCCCTATAATTATTGAACTCGTCTTTTTTCCATTTTTATGTATCGGGGTTATGACTGCCTCTGTCCACTCCTTTGGAATTCTTTCTTCTTGCCAGATCTTCTTGATTAATTCATATATCTCCGCAGCAAGATCCTCTCCTCCATACTTGAGCATCTCGTTTTTAATTCCATTTTCCCCTGGTGTTTTTCCATTTTTTAGTTTCATTATTAAGTTTTTAACTTCTTCTTTTGTTGGTGGTTCTTCGTTGTCTATTTCCGTTTCTTCTTTTTCCAGGTTTTTATTTTCTTCTTTCTCTTCCTTATCTAAACTTGTGACATCTCCTCCATTGAGTAGCCTTTGAAAGTATACCTTCCAGCCTTTCATAATCTCTTCGTCATCACTTATTCTCTCACCCTTTTCGTTTCTGAAAGCTATTGGCATTTGTTGGGAGCCTCTTTTAGTCTGTTTTATTTCTTGATAGAAGTTGTTTTATTCCTAATTACTGTGGAAAGTATAGCATGAAAAGTGAATCATAACAGCACAACTATAAACAACACCACCCAAGTATTACTATATGCCATTGACGGACTTCACTATAATTACGAGAAATAGAAAAAGCATGTTTAAGATAATAGCAGCATCTGAAGAGGAAGCGAGAAAAAGAGAACTTGAAATGAATGGGAAAAACCAGTATATGTGGTGTCAAAGAAGAGACGCTACAAAAGAGAGAGGGAAATCAGATCCAAACTAAAACATACCAATTCCAAGAGTTTTCCAGTTTCAAATATTTAGGTGTATACCTGACCAATGGGAACAGAAGCGAAGACATAAAACATGAAAATATGGTAGGCTATAAATTATATGATACATAAAAAGCTACTAACTGGCAGAATTATCAGTATAAAATAAAAAAGCTAATACTTTTGTGAATGAAAAATTATGAGAAGCATGGCAAAATAAAAGACATAAAGAAGATGTAAATACATAACTGGAGATAAAATAGTGCAAGAACAATTTTTGGAATTTAGCGCCTTTCCGCTTTTGTATTTCAAATATTAGTGCTTTTCCCGCTTCATCTATGCCCAAACTGATAGTTTAGTTGTTATAAAACTTTATTTCGTTCATTTCAAATACTGGCGTTTCCCGGCCCATTTTATGATCGTCGATCTAAATTTAGGTATGCTTACTTGGCGCATGAATGACATATAATTCTTAATTGCTTTTTGGCTCCAGAGCTTCCCCGCTTTAGGGTTGTTGTGGTTGCATCAGGTGGTGCAATAATTACGCTTTCGTGCAAGTCAGAGAGATAGCCAGATAAGTAGCACAGGTGCGCGTTCCTTTGGCTTGAGGATTCACACGCCTGAGTTCAAGAAGGCAACAAGGGCGATCGTTTTTAGCATTCGCCGGCCAACGACAAAATTAAAAAGTGAAACTCGGTGTGAGTGTTATCAGTCAAATTCTTGGTTATTTAAGTGACGTTTTGTGTAGTTATCAGCTGAGAAATTCCTGTATCGCAAAGTTGGCAGCTTCGATTGACGCCGCGTACCGTACCACAGCCTTGCCTGTCGTTATGTTCTTCGTTCTACCCTCCATGGGGATTTAACAACACCCAAACCAACTCGACAAATAGCACCCCAGGTCGTTTCTCGCAGTTTCTTCAAGCATTTTGGTGCAGTCGCTTGGGCACCACCTACAGCTCTGTTAAACATCATCCCCATAGCCAGCTGAACATTTCAAAGGTACTGTGTTATTTTGTAGTCATTTTAAAAGTGCACATTGTGTAGTGAAGTGATTCTTGAAGTGTGACCAATTTGAGTAGCGTCGCTGATGATTTAAAATTAAGCATTTGCACTGTTGTTACTGTCTTTAAGTCAATTTGAGTATTTATCGTCAAGCCTTAATGTTTGTATTTAGCTTAACGTTGTGAGATTAAAGTAATTACCGTCATTGTGTCAGTTTTGATTGTTTACTGTCAAGATTTATTGTTTGTAAGTAGTTTTTGTTATGTAATTAAAGTTGTAACCGTTTTTGAATCAGATTGTTTGCTGTCAAGTTTACCGCTTGTATTTAGATTCAACGTTGCACAATTAACAACATTAATTTTTATTGTTATTTCATTTAATGTTCATTGTTCACATACATATTTCAACGTTAATATAGTTCATTTTCAATTAGTTGTTTTTCTTTAGTAGATTTATGACGTTTACATGTGTGTTTTGTGATGTTTTTCCTCTGTAAAAGGATTCAGGTAGCTGTAAACAAATGCAAGCAAGGTAAGACCTGCGCAGATGTACGTCAAGGTTGGATGAGAAAAGTCTGTTCACTATTTCCACTTTTGAGTGAGCCGATTTACCGATCTAAAAGTGGTGGTGTCTGGCATTTAACATCTTTATTTCGTTTACCGTTTTCCGATTTGTGTCGTTTTATCGGGTATTTAAACTACAGGATAGACAATAAATAAAATGAGGTAGAGATACAGAGTAATCCATCCTAGAAAATGAATTAAATGAGCTATGACTCCACTAGGAGTTGGATGTCTATATACTTTTTCTTTTTCTAGAATCTTTATACCCTAACGCTAAGGGTGTCCAACGATCTCTATATATAATAAACAACTAACTATATTTATGTAGTAAATAAAATTTTCTATAAGGTGATTCTAAACCGACTAATAAAGGTGATCGATAGAAAGCTTCGAAAAGAGCAGAGTGGGTTTAGAAAAGGGAAGTCATGCACTGACCAAATAAATACATTAAGAATAATAATAGAGCAGGCAACCGAGTATAACACGCCTCTATTCCTGATGTTCATCGATTACGAAAAGGCCTTCGATTCAGTGGACAGGGATTTTATATGGGTCACCTTGAAAAATAAAGGGCTACCCCAAAAATTTATAAATTTAATAAAAGAGGGTTACAACGGGTATAGATGTCGAGTAATACATGAAAACCAACTATCACCAGCCTTCGAGACCAAGACTGGTGTCCGACAAGGTTGTATTCTATCACCGTTATTGTTTCTTATAACGTTGGATGAGGTATTGGTTAAAACAATGAGTGGGAACAAAAGGGGTATAAGGTGGAAAATGCAGGAAACATTAGAGGATCTAGATTTTGCTGACGACATTTGCCTCTTGTCACATACGAGGCAGCAAATGCAAGAGAAGGTAGAGCACCTTACAGGGGAATCGAAAAAGGCAGGGTTGAAAATAAACAAGAAAAAACGAAGATACTGTGTGTAAATGTAAAGCAAGAGGGAGATCTGCAAATAGACGGGGAGGCGGTGGATGAAATTGATGAGTTCACATACCTGGGTTGTGTAATGTCGGGCGAGGATGGTGTTATTAAAGATATTACGGCAAAAATCAATAAAGCAAGGGGGGTGTTTATAAGCCTAAAAAAAGTGTGGTGCGCGGACAAGATCACAAACAGAACCAAAATAAAGGTTTTTAATGCGTTGGTGAAATCGGTGCTGCTTTATGGATCGGAGACTTGGTGTGTCACAAATGTAATAAAACAGAAGCTACAAGTTTTTATAAACAGGTGTCTAAGACATATACTTAAAGTGAGATGGCCAGAAGTAGTCTCGAACGAGGAATTATGGAGAAGGACAGGACAAGAAGACATCAACATAGAAATAAGAAGGAGAAAGTTGGGCTGCCTAGGGCATACTTTGAGAAAGGACAGAGAAGAGGTATGCAGGAGGGCACTTGAATGGTATCCTGGTGGTAAAAGAAGTAGAGGGCGACCCAGGGAAACATGGAGAAGAACCATTGAGCAAGAGACAAGGAAGAGCATTGCAGAGCTTGGGTACCTGGCCAGGGACAGACAAAGTTGGAAAGATTTCATAGCTACCCTATGTCCCGCAAGGGATTAACGGGAAGCTGTTTATCCCTATGTCCCTTAAAGGGAATAACGGGAAATATTATTATTATTATTAACTATATTTAGCGGAATTTGAGCTCCAACATTCTTATAGAGTAAAGTTTTTATTTGTTTGGATATAAAAAAAATTCTCAATTATCTCAAAATCTTAGTTTTGTGACTGATCACCTTCATGTACTGACATCTGCAATGACTTTAGATGCACAAAATCATGTACGTAATTCAAATTGTGTTGCAATACACTATTAACACCTGATCAACACAAATTTTGTATTTTACCATATCCTCTGTCACTACTTACCAACAATTGATGGCAAATCTTCAACATCAACTGCTCCATCGTCACTACTCGCACTACAATTTAACAGATCTGCTGTGGAAACAGTTGCCTGGCTTTCGCGACTTTCCTGGCTGAGGTATGTAGACACAGTATCCAAACTTGGGCGCCTGCCTGACTTTGTGCTACTGCTATCGGCATCCAGGAGAGATTCTTTATGAGTTTTGTTTTCACTATTTTGGCTTTGGATGTTGCCGCATGATTTATGCCCTGTAACGACACAAGTTTTTGTTTTTATTATATATTATTTGAGTACATTTGCTGATTACTTTAACACTTCAACACAAGAAAATACTCTTTTAAAAATATAAAATTTGACCCCCCAACAACAAAATCAAGTTGGCCTTGTAATAAATGATGGTAGAAAATGAAAAATCTCAGATGATAGAATTTAAACACTTCTGCTCACCAAATTTCAAACAAGCTATGCTAAACCGTTCTAAAAATATTTAGCTGTATCCATACTTTTTAGCGACCCTGTATATGTTTAAAATGAACTTGCTTTTGAAATTAGAATCAGTTTGATAATAGGATTATCATCAAATTGCAATACCTACAAGCACCCGCCTTTATATTATTGGCCAAACTTGAGCCTGCGTAGTACCCGTCTTAGGTGGAAGCTAACAATGGTCACTGAAATAACTGCCCGTTGCATTTGAACTTGCCACTTGGTCTTGTTTGTAAGCCAGTATCGTGCAATCATACTGCTAATAAATGTTGCATCAAATCGCAGAATCAACAAAACTTTAAAGAACTTTACAACAGCTTTTGGTAGGTGATTAAAATAAGAAGGTTGCGGTCGAAAATGAATCAGAATTGCAAAACGTTGGCAGAAGAACTTCCTCTTGACTTCCAAGATCAACACTATAGATACTTTGCATCAACCTGTATGTATTCATGTATGTATGTATCATCGATAACCTCATTTTTACCTTGCGGTGTACAGGCTGGTGCTTTATACGTTTGCGTCTGGCGGTACAATGCTCAACTTGCCCCGGGTTCGAGTTACAGAATTGGAGCAATAGAAAAATTAATATATGTTCACAAATACAACTGCACTGAACAAGGCTTGCAGTCATTCTGATATATAATACTTCATCCTACAGCACCAATGAGTCACTACTTAGGACTTGCATTATAGTGATATAGAAGAATATTAGATAATCATAGCTCAAAGCTAACAGTCCCATTTCTTAATATTTTTAATCTACGTCCATTTGGTCCTAGCAATTAATTGTTCTACTCTAATTTGTAACATATCATGGTTAGGAAATATTTGACATATAATTACAAAATGTAATGTAAATTTACAAAATTCCATTGTACAAATGCCTTTTGCATTAGTATTTTTTCTGTTAACACTTACTAATTAAGCAATTATAAGTTTTTCTATTGAGAATAAAATACTTTAATTTGAGCTACTTACAAAGATAAGAACATGAGGAATTCACAAATCTGTTAACAAAAATTTTATACTCGACAAGTTACGAAAAAAAAAAAATCAGTTTAACCACTTATGGTGGTGAGGCACTAGCAACCCATGAAGGAGCTTGGCTTGTAAGGCGGAAGGTCAGAGCTTCTGTATACTTGCTTTCACACCAGGCTGTCGCGTGTCAAATTCATGACACGTGGTGAAGTGGTGAGCACCACGTATTAGACAACCGCATTATTACCCCTTGTCCTTTCCAATTCAGGTCCCCAATTATTAAAGCGACTGGGTAGGCCGCCCGCCAGGCATCGATTCTGGGATTTGAACTCCAGACTTCCGCACCGCAGTCCAATGCTCTAACCACTGAGCTACACTGGTGATTCAACCACTTATATTAACCCATTTTTTCTTTTCAATCTCTTATAAATAAATTAAGAATGTATGTAATACACAACAGGTGGGCTAAAAGTAACTGGACACACTTTGAAAATTAATTTAAAAAAATGAATAAAGATGAGACAAAACTATTACACAGGGTGTCTACAAAAAATGGCACACCGATTGGTCATAGATTCCTTACGCTATAATAAACCGATTAAATATGTCTTAGTATAAAGTCCCTCCAGTAAGAAGTTATAGGGTATTAAAGTTCAATTTTTTATTTCTTCTTTTTATGTTAAGTTTCACAAATGTAAAGATATCGATCCCAACTTTTAGACACATACTTACTGTTATGTAGTGCAGTGTTGTAAAAATTCTTGTAAACTCGACTTGACTGTAAGAGGCCTACCTTTAAAATACCTTTTAAGCTTTAACTTTATCTGAATACGTTTTTAAATTTTAGGTTTTTTTTTTGTTTGTGATGTGGCAACAGTGGAATGTTATCTAAAATACTAGCGAATAAATTAGCAAATAAACCGAATTTAAAAATAAATCGGGAAAGACTAGAAGCAAAAAGCCAAAAGACACCAGGCAAGTAAAATTACCGACAAAACGAGGAATGGGATAGTGATTTAAGTAAAGAGTTTAGAGTAAACAAACCACACCGCACAATTACTTAATACAAAAATTATCCAAGGGGCCACTACTCATACAGAAGAATAAAAACCCAATGTGGCATATTACATACAAAAGAACAAAAATCACACAAAGGAAATAAAATGGACTTAGAACAAATGAGAAAAATTTTTAAGATGAAATCCAACCATTGAAAGATAAGATCGACACGAAACTAACATCTCTGGGAAAATTCATAGAAACTAGTGGAGCCTGTCTAAGCTATAACACTACACCCGCTCTCCAGGTGTTAACCCAACAAGTACTGACCAAGCAGACTGGTGCTTAACTTTTGCAAGTGCCGTGAGATGTGCAACACCACTCAGCCGTACTGCCGGCACAATAGTAAACATATTAAAATATAAAATGGAGCTGAACATCGAAGACAGAGATATTGACTTTATCAGAAAACTGAATAAAAGAGATAGGAAAGGACCAATAATGGTTGATTTACTATATATAGATGTAAACAAGTGTATTAATAGAAAGGAAGAACTACAAAACACAAATATCTACATAGATGAAGACTATCCAATGGAAGTGCTAGAAGAAAGAAAACTGTTGAAACTCAAACTTCTTGCAGATAAGAAAGAAGCAAAACATGCTTACATCAAATACGACAAACTAGTTACAGATGGAAAAATAATCCAAAAACAACAAAACGAAGAAAGAAAATTAGAAGAAGCTGTAATAAATAATGAACAATATCGAATTAAAAGGAATATGTTACAGGGGAAGAAACGACAATTCAAAGGAAGATGGAAGTGAAGATGAACAGGTCCAGATTACTAGAGTATCAATAGAAAACTTAAAAAAAAAATAAAGCAAACCAAAACAAGAGAACTAGAATATCAACACCAACAAAAGAGAATGGCAAGGTATTAGTACAAACCCTAATGGCACCAATAAAAGACGAGGAAGGAGAATCAGATGGGTCAACAGCAAGGGAACCTACTAACCTAGCAAGCAAAACAAAATAGCAAAGAAAGAATGCAACAGACACCACGATAACGAAAAAAGCAAGAGAAAAGGCAAATGACAAGGAAAATAATAAAAACAAAGGGAAAGCAGCCACAAATTAAAAACATAAAAGTTGAAGTAAAAGACAAGGCAAAAATAAGTCAGCTAAAAATTGCTACATGGAACATAACAACACTAAATGGGAAAGAGGAAGCTCTAACAGGAGAACTGAAGATGAGGAAGATACAAATCTTAAGAGTAAGTGAAACTAGAAAAATGGACAGGGATACAAACAACTTAAGTAATAGAATGGATGACAAAAATAT
This sequence comes from Agriotes lineatus, assembly GCA_940337035.1. Classification (NCBI taxonomy): domain Eukaryota; kingdom Metazoa; phylum Arthropoda; class Insecta; order Coleoptera; family Elateridae; genus Agriotes; species Agriotes lineatus. The sequence goes on along the minus strand of CALNHX010003764.1, from coordinate 15,850 downwards.
TCAACAAGGAATGGGAACAAAACCAAATACCGGAAGACTGGAAAAGAAATACACTGATACCAATATACAAGGAAGGAAATCGAAACAATTGTGAAAACTACAGAGCAGTATGCCTGGCACCAGTCACACTAAAGTAAGATATTAGAAAAGGGACTCAGAGCAGAAATAGAGGCAAAGATAGAGATGCAAGGAGGATTCAGAGCACCAAGACAGACCACTGACCATATAAGTGTACTAAGGAAAATACTAGAAGACAAAATTGAATCAAAAACAGAACTATTTATGACATTTATAGACCTAAAAGCAGCCTTCGACACCGTCTAAAACAACTCCAAATAACACCAAAACTAATAAATACAAGAGTATATATAGAAGAGTGCATAGTGCAGATAGACGGGCTCAAGTCAGAATGATTCACAATGAAAATAGGTCTCAAACAAGGAGATTCTTTAAGCCCCTTTTTATTCATAATTTACACGGATAGAATAATGAAGTACTGCATGAAGAAGAAGACACACAAAACAACTATAGGGTACAAAGACCTACCAATAAAACTAAAAGACTAATGTATGCGGATGATATAGTCCTTATAGCTGACAAGGCTATGAAGATGCAGAAACTAATAGATATATGGACATTAGAAGTGGAAGCGATGGGAATGACAATAAACAAGAGCAAAACCAAGACGATGCAAATACAAAGAAATAAGGGAAATAACATACAAGATTTCACATGCAAGAGAAAGAAGCTAGAATCCGTAATAAACTTTGAATACTTGGGATCGATCATAAGCAGCGACGGAAGGATCGACACAGAAATAGCCAATGAAATAAAGAAAGCGACAAACATATACTACGCTATTAACCAGATGCTGTTAAGAAAAAAAAAATAAAAAAGAAGACAAAGTCAGCGTACATAAATCAAACAAGTAGAGACACTCTCTGTCGGTTCCTTTGATGTCAAAATTCGGGTACTTTCCAATTATACTAACAGATGGCGCCACTACTTGAACACATCATGATACAGTGCCTTTATATAGACAGTGGCGACAATGGGGTGTCCTATTTTTGATTGGCTTCCTAGATCACGTGGTTTTAGCAGCCATGTTGATGCTAAATCACTTGTGATTCGTGTTATACTTTTGGCAGTACTGAAGTGTATTGTCAGTCTATGTCAAATTCGAGGTTAGTAGGTTAGATTTTGTTTGTTATTTGACACAGACTGACGCAAATATTAACCTGCAAATCTCGAATGTTTTCAGTACTGCCAAACGTAAAACAAGTATCACAGTCGACTCTGATTACGGATTTAAATGAACAACCGTTAGAAATTTGCCTAAATATGGCGGCGGGGGTGTGGCTTAGTTGTATTGTCGCCACTGTCTATATAAAGGCACTGTACATCATGATTGGTAGCAGAGCCAGTACCTGGCGCTGATTGGTAGAACTTTGTGCTGCCATCTGATGGTCAAGCTTAGAAATAATATATATTAACATAAAAATAAAAAATTGAACTTCAAGACTTCCTACTGGAGGTACTTTGTACTAAGGGGTATTAGGTTTAATCAGTTTATTATAGTCTAAGAAATTTATGACCATTCAGTATCCCTTATTTTTGAGACACCCTGTATAACTGCATTTCATAGCCAAAATTTTAACGTACAAGACCGAAAAAGACCCCTCTTTTCCAATTTTTCGCAACTCATCATAATTTATCATCATGTCGATTTATTTTATTATTCTCTTGATGTATATTCAGAACTTCCCAACCATCACTGTACATCACCCTTAACAGAATACTCCCCAAATCTTCAAACAGCAGAGCTTTTGATACGTTCGGGGATTTACATGCTCGGCACAAAATTGATGGTTCTGCTCTGCACACTCCTAAATTGTTTCTGGCATCAGCAGATAAAGTCAACTGGCTAAAACACGTACTGACCATAGAGTGAACATTTTTAGTACATTTATGTATGACAGGAAGACACTCTTTTTCATTAACTGCTGGACCTCAAGAGTTCCTTATTACGTGGCTTGAAATTCCCTATTCAGAAATAGCTACCCAGACAAAAAAATTCTCGAATTTCTCATTTGGTATATATTCTACATTACAAATATTTTCTTTATAGTGGTGAGTTGTTTTCCCCATATTAGAAGCCCTCCGTCTTCCATAGTATCTCAAATCATGCTGTGAATACGTTACATGCATTAGTCTAGTTTTCAGTCTTCCAAATCACATACTGTCTATACACATGTCCATTTTGGAGTATTTCCAACCATAAAGTACAAAATTTTTTCTAAATTGAGCCTTTAACTCATTTTTAGGTTATATTTTACGAAAAACTCAAGTTTCCAATTATTTTCAGTTCAGCCGAGTTATGACCGGCCCAGTATGTTGCAACAGCTAGGAGACTTACCAAAAATGTTAAGATTATGCAAGATCGCCCTCGCTAGATTGCTGGTGGAGGTCTCACTGTTATTTTTCGTCTTGCCACTGCCCTTCTTCTTATTTGCTACCTGTTTTTTCACATTCCCGTCGGCACAATTCAGCATTGCGCTGGTCATTTTTGTTGGAGAGTTGGGTTGCTCAATACTTCTACACGATTTACGGATGTCTGAGCTTCTACGACCTACAAATGAATTTTAGAATACTTGTTATTATAATAGATGCGGGCATACTTACCAGCGACTATGGCCAACTCCTCCAGTCGCACCTTAACAAGAGGATACGGGGCTTGCTTAACTCTTCGGATGCTGCGCAACCGACCATTTGTTAACCATCTCAAAGATAAATTACTAAAATTTATTACGTATGGAAAGCCCAGATGGGTTTGGCTCATATCAATTGTTTGATCGCCCTGTAAAGCATTGTGTACAATTATTTGAAAAATATAATTAATGAATATTTTTTTATAGCCATCTTAATTTTTTTTTTGTAAAAAATGTTTTACCCATATAGGTACAGGGCGAGTCAATAGTGCATAAATCTTATTTGTCGTTTAAAATACAACTTAGTTAATTGCAAACTCTTGTATCTTTCGATAGTAGGTTTATTGCGTGAAATGTTTCTTCCAAGCTTTCCTGTCCATTTGGCTCCTCCCATGTTTATTCCTATGTTGTTGAGAATTTTGGTTACGACATCACCTCATCTTAGCTTTGGTCTTCCTCGTGGTCTTCTCCCAAATGCCTTAGTTTTCCATACCTTCTTAGGGATTCGCAACTTCTTCATTCTTTGAAGATGTCCAAGCCGTCGTAGCTGATTGGATTCAATTTGCTTGATTAACAGTGTCTTATGGTATCATTAGAAATTCTGTCCATTCTTGTTACTCTTTCCACTTTTCTCCCTACTTCATCTCAGTTGCTTGCAATAATTTCCTCTGCTTTCAGTCATCTTTGCCTTCTTAGATATGTTCTTGTTTGTTATGAACTTATTCGTGACTTGGAAAATTCAACCTGCTGCCCCCAACCTGTTATTAAGTTCCTCAGTTATGCGACCATCTACACTAATTGTGGCACCCAGATGTTTTATGGTTGTATTTTGTACAGAGTACGGACCCCTTTTCCAACTCTTAGCACTTTTGTTTGATCACTCTTAACTGACAATTTTTGTAGCACCCAAACGTTAATGGTAACTTGTAGATTATATTTGCTATTACAAATTAAGAGCACATATTTCGAGTAGACCAGTTCTTTAAGAAACACTGGCTGCATATTTAGATTACCCACTTTGTAATTTATGGTTACCACTTTGGTTTCTGCTATCGCCGTGTGGGGTCCGGCGTCGGGCTTAGACCCGTAGAATAGTCCCACGGTATGTCCTGCCTGGCGTAAGAGGCGACCTAAAAGGACAGCACACACATTTACACATACACCCAATAAACACATCTACATAACATGTACACGGGGGCAGGGAAGACCGGTATCTCCGTTTTTCAAGAAGTATCGAGGTGGGGCCCTGGTTGGGTTGATCTGGCAGTGGTAGCTGGCTTAGAAACCAGGTATGGCACACCTGGGCCGACGGGTAGTATAGGGGCCCACCCTTTCCTAACCAGTGTAGGGGGCTGCCCTTTCAACCGTCGAAAAATCCCGTGGTATGTAGTAGTGCCAGGTGGTGCCTGGAATAGGGCCCTGATGCGTATCTCGGGGGGCTTCGTCAGCGGCGGCCCAGACCTCCTAATCGGGACCAGCTCTGCCATGATATTTCGCGGAAACTGGTACACGGAGGACCCCAACCCCAAAGCAATCACTCATAACACTTCACGTACACTAACACAGAACAAGCACAAACAGAAACAAAATACTACACACCCCCCTTAAAAACAGTATGAAATGGAACAAGAAATGGAATTCGATTCAAACGTGCCACAAAACACGGAGCACCCTAGCTCCAAAAAAGTAAAAGAGGAAGGCTCCGAAATAAATTCGGAGAAAGAGGAACTGCTTCTCGGGTCATCAGGCAGCGAATCCGAGGGGGAGACTAGCGTTTCCCCCATGGATAAAGCAGCTAGGGAGGCCCGTCGCAAAGAGAAGCGAAAGGAAAATAAGCGTAAGACCAGAACGCTTAAGAGGCGAGAAGAGAGGGCAAAACGGAGGAAACTGCGGGAAGGCCAGGGTCCATCGGCCCAGGCAAGCCAGGCAGAACACTCCTCCCAGGAAGCGGCTGACAAGGGTCCTAGGGAAGCAAGTCCAGGCGACTCTCCAAAGAGTGGCCAGGGCCAGCAACCTAGGGGCCCATGTAAGCTGCAGAGACAGCCCTCGGGAAAAATAAGAGGTCCGGAGGCAAGGACAGCAAAAGGGGCTGCTGCACGCAAACCCATAGAGCTCATCACGCACTCCATGGGACGAGTCAGGGTAACGGAAGGCCAACCAGGTCCTTCAGGTACCCGACCGACCATTAAGAGACCGTGGAGTGATGACACTCCTCCAGAGGCAGTGAAAAAAAGGCCAAAAAGCTTACCGAAGCAAGCAGGGAAAGCCAAGGCTTCTCATCCTTTGAGAAAAACCACGGCTAAGTCCCAGCGAGCAACGGAGCCGAAGCCGCCTAATAGGGAGAATCAGGTTGTAATCAGGTCTGACCGACCAGATGGCCAGGTTCTCCCAATGGAAGCTGAGGCAATTAGAGCGAACATAGTTGCCGAGATGTTCAGTGCCATGGCAGGCCCCGAAGGGGGTCCCCAGGGGCCAGAACTCCGGTTTAGGAACTCAGGACTAGTGGAACCAGGCTGGTTCTTAGTCACTGCCCAGGACGACACCTCAGCAAGATGGCTGGAGGGCTGGACACCTCTCAGTGCCGAGGGAGTCACCTTTGCCCCAACAAGGGCATCGGAGGCACCATGGCCAGAGAAGGTGGGTTTCTGGCTCAGAAGCCAAGAGGAGGTTGACCTGGAAAAGCTGAGGCAGATGCTTTCCATGCAGAACCGCTCACTAAGAGTGGAGCAATGGAGGCATGTTCAGACGACAGGAGGACCAGGAGGGTGGTTCTTGACTTTCATGGTCAGCGGAGATACTGTCCGAACTCTGGAGGAGTCTGGGTGGCAGCTCTACTACCAGTTGATTACTCTCGCAGTGCGAAGGGTGCCGACGTGGAGTGGAGCAGTCCGCCAGGACTCTTCTGAGGCCGGCGTGTCAAAGCAGGCCAAGAAGGACAACTGAAAGAACCACAGCCCCCGCACCATTAACTCCCCATAATGGATTTACTGCGGGTAAGTCAGATCAATCTTCAGCACAGTAGGGGTGCTACGGCAGAGCTGATGAGCGCCCTAACTGGCAGGAGAGAAATAGTCCTCATTCAAGAACCGTATGTTTACAGGAATAAGGTCAGGGGACTGAGGATGGCCAACTACAATGTAGTGGTTGGCGAGGAAGTAAACGATCGACCCAGGACCTGTATCATGGTGTCCAGGGATCTCAGCATGGTACCACTACCGCAGCTGGGAACCAAGGACCTCACTGCAGCGGTTCTGGAGTATCAGGTAGGTGGTAGAAACCATAAGGTAGTAGTAGGAAGCGCCTATTTTCCCTCGGATGACGCGCGTATACCTACGGAGGAATTCGAACGCTTAATATCGTTTGCGAGAGATAAAGGTCTTCCGGTAATTGTCGGATGTGACGCCAATGCACATCATTCGGTGTGGGGGAGCTCAGACATTAACCCTCGGGGCGAAACCCTACTAGAATATTTGGCGTCCACGGATCTTGAGATAATGAACAAAGGTACAGAGCCCACTTTTGTCAATAGCATCCGAAAGGAGGTAATTGACATTACAGTGGCCTCTAGGTGTTTTTCAATCAATATTGAAAACTGGAAAGTGACGTCGGATATCGTGACATCTGATCATCGTATGATCAGAATGGAAATGAATTCCGACAAGCCTCTGGAAATTCCCTACCGGAACCCCAGGGCAACAGACTGGGAAAGCTATCGTTCCAGTCTCGTTCGCCAAGGAGGCCAACCAGAGGAAGGTATATGCACAAAAGAACAATTAAGTAAAGACGTAGAGCAACTGGCAAGTAAAATTGTCTCAGCTTATGAGGAGGCTTGTCCTCTCAGGGAGGCTCGACTTCGTAGGGTACCATGGTGGACCGGCACTCTAGCCGATCTGCGCAAGGAATCCAGGCGAATGTTTAATCGAGCTATCAGAGAAGGGACACAGGCCTCATGGGACACTTTCAAAACGGCCAGGAATAGGTTTAAAAATGAGTTAAGACGCAGCAAAAGATCTAGCTGGCAGAAATACTGTGCAGAGTTAAACTCAGTATCAGACTCTGCTAGACTGATGAAAATCTTAAGCCGCGAAACTAGTCAAACAGTAGGAGCGCTAAAAAAGGCCGATGGGATGTGGACAACATCCAGAGAGGAGTCGTTACAACATCTCCTGGAAGTCCACTTTCCAGGAGACGGCGCCATCCAGTTAGCACCCATAGCTGAACAGGAACCAGTTCCTAGAGAGAACTGGCAGTTCGCTGAGGGAATTATAACGGAAGGTGCAGTCACATGGGCAGTACAGGAGTTTGATCCCTTTAAGTCGCCGGGGCCAGATGGGATCTTCCCAGCATTGCTTCAGAAAGGCCTGGATATCCTTCTTCCACATATAGTAAGGGTATATAGGGCCAGCGTAGCAATGGGATGGGTCCCAGAACAGTGGAAGGCAGCCAGAGTGGTCTTTATTCCCAAGACGGGAAGGGAGGACTACACAACTGCCAAATCATTTAGGCCCATCAGTCTTACATCCTTTCTTTTAAAGACCTTGGAAAGGATCATTGATAGGCATCTAACGGAAAGGGTAATAAGAACACACCCATTCCACAGGAATCAGCACGCATACAGACGTGGAAGATCGACCGAAACTGCACTCCACGCTGTCGTGCACAAGGTCGAAAGGGCACTACACTATAAGGAAGTGGCCCTTGCAGTACTTTTTGACATTGAAGGCGCATTTGACAAGGCAAGAACGGCTACAATATGTCAAGCCTTACAGGCCAGGGAAACCCCTCCCGTTCTGGTCAGTTGGGTGAGAACAGCACTGGAGCAAAGAACCGTGACGGCAAACCTAGGGACTGTTCAGTGAGGGCCAGGGTGACGGGAGGTTGCCCGCAAGGCAGTTGCCTCTCACCTCACCTGTGGTGTCTTATAATGGACGGTCTACTGGGATGCCTGACGGAAGAGGCTTCTATGCACAAGCATACGCAGACGATGGACTGGTACTTGTTACTGGCAGGTTCCTAAACGTCGTTTGCGATAGAATGCAGGTAGCTTGCAGGATTATTGAAAGATGGTGTGAAGAGAAAGGTCTGTCGGTAAACCCACTAAAGACTGAGATCATTCTCTTCACAAAAAGACGAAAACTTCAGGGTCTGAGGATACCCATTATGTACGGAAGGCCACTTGCATTAGTGCAAGAGGTCAAGTACCTGGGGGTAATCCTCGACAGCAAATTAAGTTGGAGGTCGTATGTCGACAGGACGGTGAAGAAGTCGACAACGACCTTATGGCAGTTGCGCAGAGTTATAGGCAGGAACTGGGGGATAAACCCCAAGATTCTGCACTGGCTCTACACATTGGTAGTAAGGCCAAGAGTTCAGTACGGCTCAGTGGTCTGGTGGCCTAGTGTAGAGCGCCCCAGTATTTCCGTAAGATTGGCAAAGGTCCAACGACTAGCCTGTCTCGGAATTACAGGGGCAATGAGGACAACCCCAACAGCCGCACTGGAGGTAATACTGGGACTCCCGGGCCTCGACACTTGGATAAAGAGAGAGGCCATGGCTACCCACCTCAGAATGCGGGATACGGGGCTATGGAATGACCAGGGAGTTCGCATGGGCCATGCTAGGATCGCCGACATGGCTGCTAGAGAAATACCTCTATCAGCCTACAGGGTAACCGAAGCAGAGGACCGGCTAAGGTTAGAAAAAGGTTTCTCTCTCACTATCCCAACAAGGGAACAGTGGGAGCAAAAAAGGGTTAAGCTCCAGTCGAATGCCTTGATATGCTACACGGATGGTTCTCGAGTGGCGGAAAGGCAATCCTCTGGAGCAGGCATTTATATGGAAGGCCGGGGGGTGCAAGAAAGCTATGCTTTAGGAAGATTCACCACGGTATTCCAAGCAGAAGTTTATGCCATCCTATCGGTGGCAACAAGGAACGAGGTCAGGATATCCCCAGAGCAAAAAATTTATATTTGCTCCGATAGCCAAGCCGCACTAAAAGCAATCTTCTCGGCCAGGACAAGATCAGCTCTTGTCCAGGAATGTGGAGATGCTTTAGCCGAATTGGCAAGGGAAAAGGACGTCGAGCTCATCTGGGTCCCGGGACACACGGGGGTCCAAGGCAACGAGAAGGCGGACGAACTAGCCAAACTCGGAGCCGGGGAAACTTGTTTTGGACCGGAACCTTTTTTGGGTATAACAAGGCAGCAGGTCTCAGCAGCCCTAACCGGGTGGGCCTACAAGACCAGCGAGGAAAAGTGGAAAGGATGCAGGGGCTGTCGTCAGGCAAAGTACCACATAGCGGAATTTGATTCAAAGAAATCGGTCTGGCTAATGGGAAGGAGCCGAAGAACCACAAATCTTTTGATAGGGATCTTGACAGGCCACTGTAAACTAAAGAGGCACCTAACACTGATAGGAGTAGAGGAAGATCCCATTTGCCCAAGATGTGGGAGGGACGAGGAAACGTCCTTTCACTACTTGGGAGAATGTGAAGCGTACCAGCGACTGAGGTATAGAACCTTTGGAGCACCTACGCTTCGAATGGAAGAGTTGAACTCCCTATCCTGGGCCGAAATTCTGATCTTCATTAGAAAATCAGGAAGGTTTAAGCAGGGAGAAGAGCCCATCGAAGAAGACGATAATGAAGGCGGTTGAGGGGATGGCATGGGGTTGGCAAAAAGGGCCTATGGTGGCCTACTTGCTAGACTTCGGTCTCCCCACAACTACTACTACTACTTGGTTTCTGCTAATATTTCGTTCATCACCAAGTTGAATAATAATAATGGGCTAAGCACGTTGCATTTCTCTTAACATCTCCACCAGAACCCAACCTGTGCATTGCAATGTGATAGCGTCTATCTGTCTCCTAATGTCTCAACCAGAACCCAACCTGTGCGTTACAATGTGATAGCGTCTATCTGTCTCCTACTGTCTCAACCAGAACCCAACCTGTGCAATAGAATGTGACAGCGTCTATCTGTCTCCTAGTGCATTTCCCCCATATTCAAAATTAATGCTTTAGAAATTTTGCTACGAGTCCTTAAATAATTTATCTTTTAACTATATCCACCCCCCCCCCCCTTTTTACCAGCGCTGTTCATATGTGTTCCCTTTCTAGTTTGTCAAAGGGCATCTTACATATACCATACCATACTACTACCACATTATGACAATGCAGGGCATATAAGAGAATTGAAGTATAAAAGCTACAATATCTTCACACTGCCCCCAAAAAGAATAGGTATGAACTGCTGTAGATTACAGGAGCGATAAATGTTTGTCTTGGTTATGAAATCAGAGAGAATAGACAGGAATGTCATTCATAAACAATTAAAAATGGACCTTAATGATCTACCACATGCGAAGTCCCGGAACAATGTCAACATGTGTACAACTATATATCAGAAAATTAGAACGGGTATGCACTGGCTCATGTACATTCTGCATTATTTGTGTTTGGCATAGACAAGAGAAGTATTGTATATCTACCAGTGTGGAATAATAATAATAATAATAATAGTGACTTTATTGACTGAAACAAATACAAAACTAAATATATAACAGTTAAAACAAAACAAAATTTCAGTCAAACTCAGGGCGAGGTTCAGAATAGTGGCAAAAGGCCACTTTCTGCTCTAACACCTAAACCCTGCACATATATACTAGCAAGTACGAAACGTAATTTAAAGAAAAGAAGAAAAAAAAATAAGCATAATATAAGTAATCATAATATACATATCATATAAAAGGCTTACAATTATTGTGCTCGTTGTGATATTTTTAAGGAGGAAGTAAGGTGTGCTTTAAATTTTAATAAAGAAAGTTGTTTAAGATTATCAGATAGAGAATTATAAATTTTACAGATATTAAACGAAAAAGAACGTTCAAAAAATGTAGTTTTATGAGAAGGAGGAGTAATCACATTTTTAAATCTAATATTGATGTTATGAATGTCAGTTCTGAATCTGATCTTATTATACAAATAAGGCGGACTTTTTGATTTTATAAGTTTATGAAAGAAGCAAGCGGTATGTAAATAACGTCTGTTTTTCATATTAAGCCAATCAGTATCACTTAATTTATGAGAAATTCTATCAAATTTTCGAATGGCATAAATGAAACGTAGACAACTATTTTGAACTAATTGTATACGGTTACAGTCTCTACTACTTATACACGAACCATATACCAAATCATTAAAATTAAAATGAGAGAGCACACAGACTTCAGATAATAAAACTTTGGTATCATGGGTCATGAGATGCCTGTTGTAATAAAGCTGTTTTAAAACACAATACGCTTTTTGAATAATTTTATTTATATGTTCGTTAAATCTTAGTTTGTAATCCATTAGTAAACCCAGATCACGACCACACTCAGCAACAGAAAGCTTACTATTACCAACTCTCAAATTCAGTTCTTCGATAACCTCAGCTCTATTCTTTTTCGAACCAAATAAAAGTAATGTTGATTTGGTGGAATTAATAACTAAAGAATGTTTATCAGCAAACTCAACAATCTTATCAATATCTGCATTGATCATATCATTTGCCAGCATTGTATTATGCTGCGGGAAAGAATAGTATAGTTGAGTGTCGTCAGCATATAGGTGAAAATTGCAGTTTGAAATTTGATATGCAAAATCTGACGTGTAAATAATATACAACAGCGGACCAAGAATAGAGCCTTGAGGTACACCTGTTGCTATACATTGGGAATCTGATATCTGACCGTTAACAAAAACTTTTTGTGACCTTGACTTTAAATAATCACCAATAAAATCGATAGACGATTGACTGAACTTATAAAAATGCAATTTGGCTAAAAGCAGTTCATGATTAATTGTATCAAACGCCTTCGAAAAATCCAATAAGATCAGAGCTGTAAATTGCTTCTTATCAACTGCAGTACAAATATCATCCACTATGTGCAACATAGCCGACGAGCATCCATGGCCTGGTCGAAAACCAGACTGGAGTTCCGGTAATATTTTATTACTTTCCAGGAACGACCTTATTTGAAAATCCACAACCTTTTCAAGAATTTTTGAGAGCACTGGCAGAATAGATATGGGTCTCAAGTCTTTAAATTCGAGTGGAGAATTAATTTTAGGTAGTGGCAGAACTTTAGCTTCTTTCCATGAAGCCGGAAAACAACTACGATCTAAACAGTTATTGATAATATGAGTTAAGTGCGGCAATAAAACTGGACAGCATAACGTAATCATTTTGATATTAATAATGTCAAAACCGGTAGAATTAGTCTTAATACTATCAATTATTTTTAGAACAATGTCCTCTGTAACTTGAGAGAATATAAAAGTGGTTTCCAAGTCAGCTTTCATGTTTGCCTTATAATAATCCACCAAGTTTTGATCAGGACTTTTAGATAATTGTTGTACCGATTCAGTAAAATAAGTATTAATTTTATTCACATCAGAAAGATGATTTGGGAGATCGTTAGGTTTTGTTTTAGTGTGAATATTTAAATGTTTTAATTTTTGCCATAAAATTTTTTTACTCTTACTTTCTTGAACGGTGTAATTTAAGAAGGCCTTCTTTTCTCTGTGAATTGCACTAGTCGTATAGTTGCGGAGTGTTTTGTAGTAATTCCAATGCGTAGGGTTTTTTGTTCTCTTAAATTTGCTGAAGGCTTTGTTTCGAAGTGAAATCATTAATTTGACATTATCAGTAAGCCAAGGTGCGGGAGGTTTTGATAATTTAACCAATTTATAAGGCGCATGAATATCGAATAGTTCAATTATTAAATACGATAAAAAGTTAACTTTTTCGTCAATATTGTTAAGTTCGTATAGTATTTCCCAAGGAGCATTAGCTAAATGTAAATTAAATAAATCTATATCAAAGTTTTTGAAATTACGATAAAGTCGTGTAGTTGGGTTACGTTTTTGAGCGGATTCAACATTAATAGAACAGAACACTAAAGAATGGTCACTAAATCCATAGGTGTCGACCACGCCATGACTGCCAACTAAATTCGGATCCGTAACAATAATTAAATCAATGCTGGTGGAAGTGGTAGCTGTGATGCGAGTGGGTTTGTCAATAATTTGAGTAAAACCGAGTGCTTCTATCACGGTTAAGAATTTTTTGTTAATATTCTTATTCAGATTTAATACATTTAAATTAAAATCCCCCGTACAAAAAACTTCATTGTACGATGGTGAAACCAGAGAAAGACACTCCTCGAACTCGTCTACAAATTTAGAATTACTTGTGCTGGGTGATTTATAAATCACACCAAACAGAAACAGTTCCTTTTTAACAGGAACAGCAATCCACAGCGACTCAAAAGTATCGTGTTTAAAACTAGGTTCTACCAAAGAAAATTTTAGATTGGAATTAATGTAAAACGCAATCCCTCTTCCTCCCGAAGCATCACTATCTAAACGTACCAATTCATAGCCTAAAATATCACATATATTGCTTGAAACTGAACTTTTTAGCAAGGTTTCAGAAATGCCCACGATATCATAATTATTAGTAATTATCAAATCTCTAACTTCAGTTATATGAGCACACAACGAGCGAGCATTTAGATGCGCAAATTTAAAATTACTCATATATTGCTAAGAAAATAAATATAATTATTAAATGTATAAGTTTGATATGATTATAATTATAAAACAAAATTAAATTATTCCCTGCTAGTACAAGAAAAGAAATAAAATCAACGGGTACAAGTGCGCCGAGTGATAGCACAATCAGAATTGCCCAGCACTGCTGCAGAATTTTATATTCGAATTTTATTGAGGTCATCTAGCGTACATATTTTTAGAATTTTATTGCCAGACTTTATGCAAATTTTACCTTGCAAGGACCAAACATTTTTTGTGGTGAATCGTTTCACAGCTTCTCTTAATATAGATGCCCTCTCCCGAGTTAGGTCCTCCCGAATGACTGCCTTAGTGCCCTTCAGTTTTTTCTTCGAATTGAAGATTTGATTGCGAACATTGCGGCTTCTAAGTTTGACAATGATGGGACGTATTCCGCCTTCCCTGCCCATCAAACGGTGGCTGCAATCTATGTCTTCCGGAGAGATATCTATAGCCAGTTTATTCTTGCAAAGCTTAATGATCTCGTCATCGGTGTTTTCCCCTGCCTTTTCGGGTATACCAAAAACTCTGAGGTTATTTATCCTTGAATACTGCTCAAGTTCATCAGCCTTATCACAAAACTTGTTATTAAGCTTATCAACTTCTTTTTGAAGTGTTATCACTTTGGTTTCCAGAGTTTCTATTCGCTCTTCGAATTGCTCCTTGACTCGTTCCACTATATTTTGTATTATTAAGTCCATAGTGACCTTCGAGGTTAGGATTTTTTCCACTACCCTTTGCACCACATCTTCTTCATTTTGGTCACTTTTAACACTACGTAGACCGGGCCCCATGTTGGCAAATAAAATTTTAGCAGAAAACCAATGTTGTGTAGAATTTATATAGAGCAGCGCTAGTAGGACGCGACTAACCGCGTTGATGGTTCATGACAGATATCAAGGCCAAAAGTGTCAATGTTGCACCAAAATGACAAAAATTTCCAGGATTGAGGTTCCAGAACGTTAGATTGGACCTACGCTCGTGATGTACAGCAGTGGCAGGATCTTTATCTATGAAAATCCGTTCGAAATTAGGAAATGACTCCTTAAATGCCCTTGTAAGATCCTATTTTATGTCAAAATAGTTTATTCGTTAGTTATTATTGCTTGCTAAGGGATATTTCAAAATGAGTGCAAGATTTGATTTAATATTTCAGTAAAACACATCATTTACTCGAAAATTGCAAATATTTTTATTTTAATATGAAGTACACTGGTAAAAATATTCTTAATCAAGGCCTGATCAGACTCACAAATGGAGTGAATACATTATACAGTTTGGTGGAGGCTAGTGCAAACATAGGAACGTGCAAGGCAATTGATCTTTTATACAGGGAGATCAAAAATAAACTCTATCGCGGGTGCCATTGAAAACATATATATAATACACATATATTGCTAGTAGGGCCTGGACACGTCAGAAATCATTACGGCGCCGACATAGTCTCACTTAGAGTATAACGCATCTCGTGCGCATGCGTGAGAATTCGAACTCCGCCTTTAAAAGCGAATTTTAAACTTGCCCACTTCCCCATTGGCCGGACGACGCCGCCGCGCTTGCACACAGCTCATCATTATACATTGAAGAGTTGGTTGTCTGTCTCACTTCCTTGGTCAGTTTCCCACTCATAGCCGCTAGCAATATAGTAAGTATTAGATATATGATTGAAAACAATCAAACTTGCCTACTCTGTAGTATGTTTTTTGTTGACATGGAACTGTAATTTTTTTTTGACATTTTAAATTTACTTTCGACCACTTGTTTAACTTATCCCATTGCTATTTTAATGTTGCCTATCAAGTTAATGTATAAACTTGGTTTAAATTACATGTTTTTGCGTATTGGTGTAGCTGATGATTAGGCTGTTAAGCCACATGAACTACTAATTCAGTTAATTGTAGTTCAAATGTACTTATTTTTATCAAGTGCAGTGTACAGAAAATTTTTCATGGAGTCCTGCGATCAAGTTTATTTTTGATATCCCTGTACTATAAAGCACATCATTGTTTTTTTTTAAATATAGAATACCCACTTCTGTATAGTAACTTTAGGAAGTAATTTATGTAGTTGATTCATAAGATCTTTTATAAAAACACGCAATTTTTGTACTAACAAAATAATTTTTTCCTGCTTTTGTTCCTTTTTTTACGAAAAATCATAATTTTATGGATTGAAATGATTGAAAACTCAATTGTCATACAAGTTCCTATCTTCATCTACTTAATAATACAGTAGCCTACATCTAGGTGCCTGCAGTGACAATCAATTGTCATGCATGTCCTTATGTTCACCACCAATCTGTATATTTTAATTTAAGAGAACTTGATTTGTAATATACAGAACAATAGATATTCTCTGTTTAATGTGTTCTTAGTCTATTTACTTGAGTATTAAACAAACCCTGTCTTTCTGATTACTCTTAAAGATTGTGTATCGCAAAAAATAAATGTTTTACTGTTAATGGTAAAAAACTGTCTAAAAGAACAATGGCAAAAACTGCATGCTGTTTGTGTTAATATTTGTCGAG